>JASEVX010000191.1:60923-367066 GCA_031761405.1 Serripes groenlandicus
TCTGCAGCAGACACATTTTAACTTACACTTTGAATATCTCTGCAAATAAAAATATAATTGATGCAAGAAGTTGAAAACATTGTGATAAAAGTGGTCATTGCATAGCATGAGCAATTTCTCCTTTTGTCACAATGTTTTAAAAAGTCGTCTGCTGCAGAGGCGACAGAAAGCGACTCTTTGTGGGAAAGGGTTAACTGTCAGAATAATTTCAATAAAGTGCGAGTTTGAACTCTTGCTATTATTTATAATTTTTAATGAGGTGAAAATAGGCAACATCTAATTCCATAAAATTCTATGTTTGCTTTCACTATTCTGTTTCTCCAGTACAAATGAACTGCATAGGTCAAAATATGGAAATTCTCTGAAGTAATAATTCTAACTGTTGAATTGATTTGAAAAAATAGTGACAAAAAGAGAAATGGCTCATTATGTTCAATTCCTCCTTTGGTCACAAGGTTTTCAAAAGTCTTCTGCATCAGAAAGCATCAACATGCGGGAAAGGGTTAATTGCTTGATCCTTCAAATGTCAATTTGGGTGATATCGGATCTCGATATTCGGGTATATTCAGGTGATATCGGGTTTCAATAACAAAAACAATTTTACATCAACAACAATATATTGTACGGCTCTTTTGAATTACTTTATGGACTGGTGTATACAATTGTGTGTATATACCAAGGCAAATTAGCAAATGACAGACATGACTCCATATTTAAAATTTTGCACATAAATACAACAATATCATCACTTATTTAAATGTTTTGGTTAAATGATAAATTGGAATTTAACACCGTTTTCAACAATTGATCAATCATATCACGGCGGCCAGTTCACCTACTCATATGTTTCCTGTTTTTTCTCACACCAGTACTCCACACAATATACCTCCCAAGCAACTGGCTGCTTTTCCACATAGACTGTTAGCTCATTGGTGAAAGACGAATGTCGCTTGTCACAGTGACTTTTGTCAAACGTCGGAAAGAATGTTGGCCGAGCTTGGATTCGAACTCACAACCCCTGAATTGAAAGCCCGCGTCACCTACATAATGAATTACCGGGGCTCGGCTTAAATGTTTTGGAGTTTGTTTGCATTTGTGTTGTGTTTTTCCCTAAAAACATTACAAAGCAGTTTCTTAAGGTTGTTTTGTTTGTTTTTAAATGTTTTGATAGTTATCATAGATTGATAGATTGGAGTGTGACGTCGTTTTCAGTTACATCACGGCGGCCATTGGCTATAAAGCACTCTGATGGAAGTCACATATCGGTCGTCAATAATCGAAATGTATGGCTGAGCCGTTTATTAACTTTCGATGATTTGATTGATAATCGTCGTTGTTATACCCCCGATAAACGAAGTTTAGAGGGAGTATATTAGAGTCACCCTGTGGTTGGTCGATCAGTCGGTCGGTTGGTTGGTCCTTGTCCAAAGTATAACTTTAAAACATATTGTTGGAATTTAATAACTTCTTACGATGATACAAGACATTGAGAGGAAGTGCGTTGTACAGTAACCATAGCTCTACTTGACGTAATTACAGAGTTATTGCCCATTCTTGTCCGGAGAATTACTTAATAACTAATCGATGGAATCTAATCAAACTTCATACACTGGTAGAGCACACTGAGGGGAAGTGCAGTGTACAAGAACCATAACTGTAATTTACATAGTTTAATAGTAATTGCCCTTTGTTAACTTTTCTTGTTCGTAGAGTCTTGTCCGGAGCATTATTTTAAAACTAATGGTTGGAATTTAATAAAACTTTATACGATGATAAATCACATCGAGAGAAAGTGTGGTGTACTGGAACCATAACTCTATTTTATCTAAATACAGAGTTATTGCCCTTTGTGACTTTTTCTTGTGCGTAGAGTTTTGTCCGGAGCAAGACTTTAAAACCAATTGTTGGAATTTAATAAAACTTACTAAATAACTAATAGATAGAATAGAATAAAACTTCATACAATGGTAGAGCACAATGAGAGGAAGTGCAGTGTACTATTGAGCTATTTTGACTCGACCAATTTTATTATAAATTTGAGCCTTCCCGCGAGAAAAGCAAACTTGTAGACTCTGCGTAATGTACCAACCCGGATCAGCCTAAGCATGCCGCACAGGCTAACCCGGATGGACAGTTTTCGCTTCCTGTAGATTTTCTGTTTCAGGAATCATTTATCTATACCTCTATCCCCCTGAGACGGAATGTGTCGGCCCGGATAAGCATGCGCGGACTGTGCAGGCTGATCTGGGTCGATACATTACCCATAGTCGAAATCGTTGCTTTTCTCGCGGGACGGCTCATATGTTCTTTAAGCTACTGTTACACATTGTCGTACAGCGTTAACGGATGTCCGGACGGATAAAAACAAAACTATCCGATGGTGAAAGTCGTCTTCGTTACTGCTCGAGGACGGAAGACAAATGGAATTGGACCGTATGAAAAGCACGATCATCGGAGTCATTTACCAGACATCGTAACGGATACCGACGTACGAATAACAGACTCCCGGGATTAACGATAGTGGACCGCATGAGAAACTGACAAAATGTACTTGTACAGCGGATCACGTGCCGGACGGGGATAGGCTCATTTTTGACACTGAAGATATATATTCAATTGTAGCTTCTCCCAATCACAGTTATTGTTCAGTTTCATTACAGTCAACCCAAATAAGTCAAGTAAATAAAAGTCAAAGATGCAGAATAACCTCCAAGCTTGGCATGAAGAAGTTCTTGAATGGGTTGGGAAGCATCATTTCCTTTGAAATTGAATGCACAAGGACCTAAAAAACGACACGTTTATATTACCTAAAGGATGTAAGTCGCTGTCCATATTGGACCCGGTAAAGACCCGTTACATGTACGGTAGTTCTACTGTACCTATCATGAAGTCGTCAGTGTTATCCAGTGGACCCCGGGACACAGCCGTTATTCATTAGTTCTATGCGTTCCTTTACAGGAAACCGTCCGCTGAACATGCGTTCCATGTCCGACACATGTCCTATTCAAACGTTGCATGTCAAGTAGTAGTCCAACCGGGAGAACGGTAAACCTGACCCGTATACGAACTGACACGTATGGGACGAGGAATGCACGCGTTCCGAACAAAACGCATGCCTTGCGAACAACGACCGTGCAACGTATGGATGCCATTGTCCGTTAGAGTCCGTTCCATGTTTGTGCATGTACAATTCTTCCCACCGGATTAAACGGATCTCGTGTCTGACAAGGAACACATTCACCGACCAAGAGAAGGACAATAAACGCATGCGATTGGAGAATCTTGCTCCCTGTCGGACGTCCGTTAACGCTCTCCGGTAAGGTGGGGACAGTAGCTGTAAGAGTTCCAGAAACATGTACACAATATTCTTATTTACGTTAAAATTGTGTGTATTATACATTTCAGATATTTATCCATTATCTCCTAAACGTTTTAACAGCCACTTTGTCATGTATCGGAACTGTGTACAGCTGTATATCCGGAGCCCTTTGTGCCGGTATGGAATTGAAGACGTCACGTGGGACTGGAGACGTAGTACAATTCTGTAAACCAAACACTGAGTTGTCGTCAGTTTTCGCGTTTGTGAACGGTGGAATGTGCATTCTAGTGGGAATTTGGAGCATGCGAGGGGTTTGCTTTTTCTGTTACTATGGAAGTTTTTGTGGACTAAATTATAACACTGAAGTGTAAATACAATGTTTTCGTCTATCACTTAACGTTTTGCGGAAGGATTATTACATCATAAGTATATTTCAGGGATGATACAAACTGGTTGGGCATCATCGGTTGACATCCGTATTATAATATGATTATAGTGTCTAATTCAGCCAGTTGACTTGTCGATCTGCCTTTAAAGGTTTTATAATGGAGCATTGCCTGCAGATTTGGAGTATTGTTAGCTCTCTGTAAATAATCATAAAGGTAAATTGGCGTAAAACCAATGAGGCCACACATGTAGTCCTTTGTCAAAAGATGAATCTAGGACTAATATATACAAATGAACAGACAGTGGCGGCTCTGGTGAGACTATATCGAGGGCTTGGCGTGAAACGGTTGTAACTGAAATTGGTATTTTTTTACCAAGGTTAATCCCCTCGCCATAAAGTCTTTATAAGCGTTAAATCATTTTACTTGGTAAACAATGTAAATTTAGGTGCCATTGCTCGTTTTGAGCAATGGCATCTAAATTTGCATTGTTTACAAAGAGGTCAAAATTGCCGCTAAACCAGGGTTTTCAAAATAGGTTTTAAGTTACAACCGTTTCACGCCAAGCCCTCGATATGTATGCGCAGATACGCCTGAGTCTCCACTGTTCACAGATGCATTAAAACCCCAAATCGCTAGACGAAATTCCACTATATTCTATGTTGGTCCAACACAAATATCAGAATAATTTAATGTCACTATGTGTCGTGCCCTTTTATTACACAGTGCCTGCTTGGTGTTTGATCATGACTTAATTGATTAGAAATACAGGTGATCTTGATCGAACTGCACAACGTATTGGATTGTGCCAAATGATGAGAAGTTCACAGAGATTATTTGGACACAAATTGCAGTGTATTTAATGCAGAATGTACCCAGTCTTTCAACTCGAATTTAGAGTCCGCAACAATATAATCTATTTCTTTATCGTAAATCACACAGAAAATGTATGAGCAATTTCTCTTTGTGCCACGATAGTTCTGACAGTGTTTAATGCAAATACTTTCATTTATAGAGTTGTCATATTTTCTCTCTCAAGTGATTTCAAAGCCGTATATACTGCATCCTTGTCTTTGTATGAAATAGACTAGGTCTCTGTTTAGGTCCATGTTTGTCCTAAATCATACAAGATATTGTTTTGAAATTCTGACCACTTACACGTGTGTTCATGGTAATCTTCAAATTGCCTTTCTAATACAATGGGCATTACCCATCCATGCATTTAAAAATAGTTATGACCCTTTCTCGACTACGACTTTGTGTCTGGATTTGTATTTAAACTCCTAAATTATGTAAGTGGTATTTGGACTATTTATTCACCATCATAATAATTATGTCCATGTTTAGTACAAGGGCCATAACTGTATCAGACATTTCTAATGAGTAGTTGTCGTTCGAGAACTTCATCAATTGACTGTTTGATGTCTTACGCCTCTATCAACAATATTTCACTTTTATCACGGCGTTTCCTGGATAAGTTACCATTTATCCTCACACCAGCCAGTCAGTCGTTAAGTTAACCCCGTGACCTTGAGCGCCAAGAATGGCAGCCATTACTATCATTTCTAAAGTCGTAAAACTGCATCCCACCAGAGGAGTATTGGCGCGTGCCTTCGGTGGTCTTAAAACTTGAAGCACTTTAGCTAGATTCAAACAAACCTGAACACACTTTTTTTTACGTTTATGTTGGTTACTTCTTTACAAATAGATGAGATGGAGAATGATGTTTACCTAATCTTTTCGTAACTATGCTTAATTCGTTCTTGATTGTGACCACGTTATGAACACAACTATACTTTAATGACCATGGTCCGTCCTTTGTTGACTTGAATTGAACATGAAAGCGGTGTTTGCTATGAGATTAATTAAGCACAGTTTATAACAAACTTTTATGACAAACTTGTTTCTTGTGGATTTGAATGTATGTATAGAGTGAGAGTGAATGGAAACTTGAATCAAATATTTCTATGACATACATGAAGTACAGAACAGTGATATATATAGAAACGATTTCACTGATAAATCCTTTCCCACATGAAACGAATCTGCAGCAGATGTCTTTTAAGTAGTCTTTCAAATAAAATTATATGGAAACTCTCTATTTACCGAAGTATGATTATTGAATACCCATTCCCAGCATTATCTCCTTTTGCATTGACATTTAAAAAAAATAATCCTACTGCTGCGTGATCATGTAGGCAAGGGTTAATATAACAATATGCTTATATCACCAGATGTTTTTACACTGTCTTGTTTATTATTACAATATAAATAAAATAGCCTCTTGTTAAGATGTTTTATTTATTCATTTAATTTAATAGGTCACGGGCCAGTCAAGCCCAAACAACACAGTCGGTTACGACGAGGGCTATCCTTCCATGGTTCGAACTCGAGCTCATTATTTCAGTCCCGGCTTTCTCGCATCCGTATTTTACAAATCATTCTTCTAAGGCATATTGGGTGCGGGAGGTCGCAAGTTCGATCTCCGACCGGGTCATATCAAAGACTTTAAAATTGAGAGTAATGGCCGCCCACTTTGGCGCTATTTGTTGCGGGTTAAGCACTACGACTGATTGGCTGGTGTCAGAATAAATGGACTAGTTGTACTGGTAACTTACCCAAACATCGCCGTAATATAACCAAACAATTGTTGAAAGCGGTGTAAATCACGAAACAATCAATCCTAAGCATATGGCTACATTCTCACATAAAATTGAGAGTAATGGCCGCCCACTTTGGCGCTATTTGTTGCGGGTTTAGCACTACGACTGATTGGCTGGTGTCAGAATAAATGGACTAGTTGTACTGGTAACTTACCCAAACATCGTCGTAATATAACCGAACAATTGTTGAAAGCGGTGTAAATCACGAAACAATCAATCCTAAGCATATGGCTACATTCTCACATAATTACGCTAGGCATATGTATTTTTGTGAACTATCAGAAATACTGAATGTCCGTGCCGGAGTTCGAACACACAACCACTTGAATGACAGCCCTAATTGTTATGGACTGAGTGACACCGCAGCTCGGAAACTGCAACTGGTATCTGCTCTTGATTGTTGAGTTGTCTTTGCGCATTGATGAACAGGCGGTCACATCTTAGAACAAACCTTTACCCCTTGTCCCACATACAACACATCTGCAGCAGACGTCTTTGAACACATTAAGTCAAACATATAGAATTTATAAATGAAAGCGTAAGCGTTGAATAAAGTTGAAAACATTTTGGATAAAGGGGAACTAGCTTATAATGAGCAATTTTCCCGTTTTTGCCAAAATGTTTTAAAGTGTATAGTGGCGTCAAAAACGTTTGTATATTGGAAAGGGTAAATCATTTCAACACACTGTTGCTAACTTCCTAGTCTGCATTATTAAACGATGTAGACCAAGATAAGCATGTACATCAGTGCAATCTAATCTTGGTTTACACCATTCGCTTCACAATTATCAGTAGATATAGTGAAGATTTGGTAATAAATCTGTACGTATTTGTTTGTTTGTTGTATTGGTGTTTTACGCCACTTTAACCAATATTTAAGTTTTATTACGGCGTGTTAGTATATGTAAGAACATGCCATATTTCAGGGGTGATGAGACAGATTGTTAGAAGTCAGAATGGTTAGGGTTTGTATATGAGTATCGAAAGATGAATATGAAAGACTGCGCGTCTGCCGCAGAGTCGCTAAATAACACTGATAGTCGCTTAGGCTAAGATTGTTTCGGAGCTTTTATGACCCTATTTAATACCACATGCATTATAGGAGCCGTGTCTGGCAATTTGGGGTCTAAATAATTCCCCGTAAACGATCAAATGAATATTAATTTGCGTAAAACTAGTGGGGCAACAATGCTTTGCCTTTTTTTCTTTTTCAAAGATGAATTTAAATCTTAATTTCATGTAAACGTTCGGTAAAACCATGCGGATGTACAGAATCTTCTGAGTCTTCCCTGTATGTAGTGGCACATATTTGACATGGCCTTCACTGTACGAGGTGGCACAGACTGGACTTAGTTTTCATTGTACGCACTGGCACAGACTGGACTTAGTTTTAATTGTATGCGTGGCACAGACTGGACTTAGTTTTCACTGTGCGAGGTGGCACAAACTGGACTTGGTATTTACTGTACGAGGTGGCACATATTGGACTTGGTCTTCACAGTATACGTTGACACAGACTGGACTTGGTCTTCCCTGTACGCGGTGGCACAGACTGGACTTGGTCTTCACTATACGCAGGAACGCAAACTGGACTTGGTATTCACTGTACTGGACTTTGTCTTCACTGAACGAGGTGGCAAAGACTGGACTTAGTCTTCACTGAACGAGTTGGCAAAGACTGGACTTGGTATTCACTCTACGCGGTGGCACAGACTGGACTTAGTCTTCACTATACGAGGTGGCACAGACTGGACTTGGTCTTCACTGAACGAGGTGGCACAAACTGGACTTGGTATTCACTGTACGAGGTGGCACATACTGGACTTGGTCTTCACAGTATGCGGTTGCACATATGGACGTGGTCTTCCCTGTACGCGGTGGCACATATGGACTTGGTCTTCCCTGTACGTGGTGGCACATATGGACTTGGTCTTACCAGTACATGGTGGCACTGACTGGACTTGGTCTTTCCTGTACGCGGTTGCACAGACCGGACTTACTCTTCACTGTACGAGGTGGCACAAACTGGACTTGGTATTCACTGTACGATGTTGCACATACTGGACTTGGTATTGACAGTATGCGGTGGCAAATATTGACTTGGTCTTTCCTGTACGCGGTGGCACATATTGACCTGGTCTTACCTGTACATGGTGGCACAGACTGGACTTGGTCTTCCCTTTACGTGATGTCACAGACTGGACTTTGTCTTCCATGTAATTGGTGACACAGAATGGACTTGGTCTTCACTGTACGAGATGGCACAGACTGAACTTGATATTCCCTGTACACGGTGGCACATACTGGAATTGGTATTTCCTGTACAAGGTGTCACAGACTGGACTTTGTCTTTCCTGTAATTGGTGACACAGAATGGACTTGGTCTTCACTGTACGAGATGGCACAGACTGAACTTGACCTTCCCTGTACACGGTGGCACAGACTGGACTTGGTCTTTCCTGTACAAGGTGGCACAGACTGGACTTGGTCTTCCATGTAAGTGGTGGCACAGACTGGACTTCGTCTTCACTGTACGCGTTGGCACAGCATGGACTTGGTCTTCATTGTACGAGGTGGCACTGAGTGGACTTGGTCTTCCATGTAAGTGGTGGATCAGACTTGACTATGTTTTCCCTATACGCGGTGTCACTGAATGGACTTGGTCTTCACTCTACGTGGTGGCACATACTGGACTTGGTCTTCACTATACGCGGGAATGCAAACTGAACTTGGTTTTCACTGTAGGCGGTGGCACATACTGGACTTGGTCTTCTCTGTACGTGATGGATCAGACTTGACTAGATCTTCCCTGTTCGTGGTGGCACCTGCTGAACTTGGTCTTTCCTGTACGTGGTGGCACCGACTGAACTTGATCTTCCCTGTACGAGGTGGCACAGACCGGACTTCGTCTTCAATGTACGTTGTTGCACAGACTGCACTAGGTCTTCACTGTTCGCGTTGACACAAACTGGACTTGGTCTTCACTGTACGCGATGGCATAGACTGGACTTGGTATTCGCTGTACGTGGTGGCACATAGTGAACGTCTTCCCTGTACGAGGTGGCACACACTGGAATTGGTCTTCCCTGTACGGGGTGGCACAAACTGGACTTGGTCTTCCATTTACACGGTGGCACAGACTGGACTTGATCCTCCCTGTACGAGGTGGCACAGACTGGACGTGATCTTCCCTGTACGAGGTGGCAGTGACTGGACTTGGTCTTCCCTGTACGCATTGGCACAAACTGGACTTTACTCTACGCGATGGCACATATATACTTTGTCTTCCCTATACGCGGTTGCACTGACTGGACATGGTCTTCACTTTACGCGGTGGCACATATGGACTAAGTCTTCCTGTACGCGGTGGCACATACTGGACTTGGTCTTCCCTGTACGCGGTGGCACAGACTGGACTTGGTCTTCACTGCATGAGGTGGCATACACTGGACTTTGTCTTTCCTGTACGAGGTGGCAGAGACTGTACTTGACCATAACTGTACGCGGTGGCATACACTGGACTTGGTCTTCCCTGTACACGGTGGCACAGACTGAAATGGATTTTCACTGCACACGGTGTAACAGACTGGACTTGGTCTTCCCTGTACGAGATGGCACAAACTGGACTTGGTCTGCTCTATACGTGGTTGCACCGACTGGACTAGTTCTTCACTGTACGAGGTGGCAAAGCCTGGACTAGGTCTTCACTGTACGAGGGGACACATACTGGACTTGGTCTTCCCTGTACGCCTTAGCACAAACTGGACTTGGTCTTCACTTTACGCGGGGCACATATGGACTTGGTCTTCCTTGTACGCAGTTGCACAGACTGGACTTGGTCTTCTCTCCACGCGGTGGCACATATGGACTTAGGGTTCCCTGTACGAGGTGGCTCATATGGACTTAGGGTTCCCTGTATGCGGTGGCACAGACTGGACTTGTTTTTCCCTGTACGCGGTGTCACACACTGGACTTGGTCTGCCCTGTACGCGGTGACACAGACTGGACTTGGTCTTCACTGTACTCGGTGGCACAGAGAGGACTTGGTTTTCACTGTATGCCTTGGCACAGACTGGACTTGGTCTTCACTGTACTCAGAAATGATCAGACGCAGCAGACGATTCCTTGGTACAATTGCATAGCAAGGCTATCATAGTTATAATCGACACTTTGAAATCGCCTTAAGTAAATGACTGAGGACTACATTTCTACCAAAAAGTATTACACCAAGAAAATAGAGCAAACAATTATTGACTGAATTACGAATGCAAACATTAGCAAAAGTCAAATAAGTAAAATCAAATCCATTTATTCTTAGTAACCAAATAAAATAACAATTCTTTGAATACGTAAATTTCATATTTAAGTGTAATAAAGTATAAGGATATCATTACGCCATATACTCAAATTCGTACTAATACTGCTTGAACACATTACCCTTTGTAAATTGTAACCCTTTGTTCCCTCTAGTAACAGAAATAGTTGAGCAATAATCATTTTTTTAGACAAAGTGGATATGTTTGGGATATTTTATTAGCATTTCTTTCCACTTGCAGATGCATTTGCAGCAGACAACTTTTGAAAACATTGTGGTAAAATAAAACATTGCTAATACAAAGCAATATCTCCTTTTGGCACAAGGTTTTCTATCCTTTTTTTAAATATTCAGAAAAATAAACCTGAGATACTAACCGTTACCCACATACAGATCATTTGTGCGCCTCTATAGCAGACGACCTTCGGAAATGTTGTGGCAAAAGAAGAAATTGATCAGTATATTTATTTTCTACGGAGAACTTGCTGCGGCATCAGAAAGGGTGAAATTTACCTATTTCCTTTTTAAATATTCATCTCCTAATTCGCAAATATAATGAAATTGATTGGTTGTTAAACATGATTACCAGGTGGCATCAAAAAAAGGGCAAAATGACATTCATTCTTATGGCAGTGCTGATACATTTTCAAGATATTTTAGCAGAAATTTTCATTCAGTGACCCTCTTTATGATTTTTACGTCTTTCTAATTGGTTGAAAGTCAAAGAAACCAAGTGGAATTTAAAAAAGGGGTAAATTGAACTATTAGCTTCAAATAACATATATAACCTTATCCACTGGACCAATTTAAAACTAATATCACAGAAATGTTCTTTTGGCATTTATTTTCTCAATTATGTTGAAACATATTTATTCGATGTAGAACTCTTGTTTGTGCGGTATCAGAAAGGGAGTCAAATACCCAATATTTAAAATTCTTCTCCTCTAAATCCGTTCGTCCGATTCTAACGTTATTTAATAGAAATGTACCTTCAGTAATTCTCTACGAAAGTTGATCCAAGTCACATTAATTAGTTGAAAAAAGACAGCGAGGAGGAATCATCTTAAATTTTCTCCGATATTAGCAGTTACACATATGCTACTTAGCTATCACTCAGGTGATCTATTCAGGGCCAGTATTGCCCTCTATTTTGCAGATGCAAAACTCTTTTGTATATTATTATATTGCTAGTTGTTAACTAACTAGTTATATAACGTGATCATTAAGTGGTTATGTGGTGGCAGAAGTATGCCACCATAGGATCGAATGAAATATTCGGAGTTGGGGTTAATTAAGTTTTACAAGATCAGCAATCATTTAAAATCTTGGAAATATTTCATCATTGCTTGATGCTTCGTTACTTATTTGTAATGGTGGAGATTGTTTTAGATAAATAGTTCTATATGCACTTCTGCATCTACTATTAAACGATCGAATTTTACCTTCTGTACTTTCTTTGATTTTAATATCTTATCAAAAATATGGAAATTGTCTATAAATGACCAATAATCGAATAAAGTTGACAACTTTGTGGTAAAAGTAGAAATTCTTAATTATGCTCTTTTATGTTTTTAATTGATTAGGGTTTAACGCCGTTTTCAACAATTTTTCTGTCATATTACGGCGACCAGTTCACCTACTCATGCGTTTCCTTGTTTTCCCACAACAGTACACCTCAAAACATACTATCCGAGCAACTGATTGCTTTTCCATATATACTGTTAAACAGCCCATTGGTGAAAGACGAATGACGCATGTCACTGTGACATTTGTCAAACGTCGGAAAGAATGTTGGCCGAGCTGGGATTCGAACTCACAACCCCTGGATTGACAGCCCGCGTCGCTACCGACTGAGCTACTGGGGCTCGGCTTCAATGTTTTTTAAAGTCTTGTCTGCTATAGAGGTGTCAGAAAGCGACTGTATGTCGACAAGGATTTAAAAGATTTTCATCGGGCAAAATTAGCTTTTGTTACATAGCTTAAAATGATTGTATGTGTCTACCTTACTGCGGTGGATGTGTGAAAGTGAGTTTGCAGTCTACATGTATGTGCCTGTTTATGTGATGTTTGAGTTGGGGATATTTTTTGAGAAATTGACTATGCGCACAAAGTGAATGTAGCTTTAGGGTATACCAACCTGGACCGTATTCTTACTTTTGAAAACACTTTGACAAAAGGAGGAAATGAACAATTTTCCTTTTTGCCACAATGATTTACAATTTTATTCAACATTATACTTTCATTTATAGCCGTCGTTGACGCAAAGATGACCTATAAATTTATGCTTGACTTGCATCTGCCTACATTGTATAGCTTAGGGCACAGAACATCCAAAGTTCAACCTCGAGCACTGCTCTATAACAAGCACAGTGGGTCCTTCTTTCCCCGTTCAACACTTTCCGTCACACATACTCATTTTGACGCATCTGGAGCAGACAACTTTTGAAAACACTTCGACAAAAGGAGAAAATGAGCAATTTCCCTTTTTGCCACAATGATTGACACATTTATTCAACATTATACTTTCATTTACAGAGTATATCCGTATTTTTGCCATGCTTGTGATAAGTCATCTACTTCAGATTTGTTGTATGACACTGTGGGAACAGCTATCTTTTGGTGCAAGCACACCGATATTAAACATCCTAGGGCGTCCACAAATCTATAGTAATGTGATGGTCATGGGTCGGAGGTGGTCCTTTCAACCTACACTGTTTGCTACTGAAGATTCGGTGGACATGTTTGTACGTCGCCGCGTTGACGTTTTATGTAACATGTAAACAATTGTCGTCTGCCTGCACATCCATCCATGTAATCGAATCCAAATAAACACTGTTTATCATCCATAAAATTATTGAAACCTTTGTTCAAATGATGTTTTACACAGCTTTTACGAGACTTTTAGTTATATCACGGCTGATCCTAGATAACTGACCTGTACTTTTGGTATTGTTTATCCTGACACCGATACATCAACAGGTCGTTATGCAATCCCTGCAACAAAGGGCTCCAAGGACGGAAACCATGAATATCAATTAATTGTTTAAATTTCTGGTATGACTCGACCGGGGATCGAACCATGGTCTCCCGAATCCGGGGCGGACGCTCTTACCACCACACCACTGAGACGGTGTCTCTTCAGAGAGTAAGTAAGTATTTCTTTATTGCATCCACACATGGAGAGTACTATATACATACAACATACATTGAGCATAGATTATGATACAACAATAACGAAAAAAGAAACAAAAACATAGTATCTCATATCACAATATACACATATATATATATATATTGGTAGTATAAGTGAGTGATTGGGTGAGTCGGAAGATAAATGATGTAAGTCAATGCTTTACGATTTGTTGATTAAGTATTGTGGACCATCTAGGACTGTGTATGTCTCTTAGAAAGAATGGCGATCCGTAACGACTCGGTTGAGAATGAGCGTTTATACGGTCTGCACTGTTCGCATAATAGTAATAAAACCCAAATTAGCCCTCACCGATGATAATATAATTGAGCCGTCCCGTGAGAAAACCAACATTGTGGACAGACACTTTTCGCCTGTGGACTTTCTGTTTCAGGAGTCATTACTCTATACCTATATCCACCTGAGACGGAATGTGTCGGCCCGGATTAGCCCGCGAGGAATGCGCAGATTGATCCTGATCGATACATTACGCAGAGTCCATAATATTGGTTTTCCCGTGGAACGGCTCATATGTATGTAACTGAGCGCGCACCAGGCGAGTTGGATCTTGCTGCACTAACGTACGATGACGACTCCGGTAAACCCAGTACATATGTACCGTTGCACCTGAGTCTTAACCGTCCTCCTACGCTTGTCATACGGGTGTTTGCGTATCTTATAACAAACTACTAAGATGTATGATAATCCATGCACCTTGATGTGACGGTGAAACGGAGACGCGCATTAGGAGTTGGTGTTCCGTTTCTGTTGTAGTGCCCACGGGGCATATTGGATTAAATGCTGCTATGGCTTTAAAACATAATCAGTGCGTGGGTTGAATGATTTTTCTTGCTGGCGAAACGTGACATTTTATTTTTGTTTCAAATAACGTTAGATTTATTGATAATATGATGGCTGGTTTGGATTTCAGCGCTGTATTCAAGTTTTAAACTTATATCACAATTGCCAGTTTACCTACCCATGATTTTCCTGACTTCTTGCACCAATATTCAAATAGTCTTTTGGCTTTAATTATTTAAAAGAATCATTAGCCAAGCTGTAGTTCGAACTCGAGACACCTGGATTGAAAGTCCTGAGATATCGCGACTCGACGATGACTTCTTGGTGAACTTTCTTCCAACAAGGCTTCTGTAATTAACAACGACCTGTTGAAACGTTTCATTCCAAAGTATTTTATTCCTTTACACATCATAGTAAATTAAAAGAAATACAACTGTAACATAGGCATCTGTTATTGGTGCCAACAGGTGTTCAGGAGACGTTTGTGTTTGTGTTTGTTAAATGATATTGCAGCCGCTATCGGTAATATTATCAGTTATATTTACTGCCGTATAGAATAACCACTATTTCAATTTGATCGTATCATAGCCGGCATATTGAACTTTTTGTACCACAGATGTCCGTGTCCAAATTAACCAAGGAAATTGGAAAGTTGATTATAGAGGACGGTTATAGGTCGACACCTAATAAATTAAGGGAAACATTTTTAATTTTCGACAGTAAAGGAGGGTATATTCAGAGAGAAATTTTAGAAAAATACTACGGTGAAATCCGGGTCCTGTCTAAGAGTGGCACAATTATCGATGCTCTTGACTTTCGTCGACAATTTCTATCTAATATTAGATTAGCAACCAATCCTCTTGTCCTGATTTGGTTCGGCACATGTGAAGTCACAAAACAAAATGGAAAATGTATTGAATTAGAGGGCGAATTCTATGGGAATGTTGATAGGCTGATAGTCAAATACCGTTTCTTAAAATATGACATCTAACGTTGTAATAGAGTCAGACGTTATATTACTAAAGCGCCCCTACTACTCTATTACATAATGGAACAGACATAAAGGCTGGAGTAATCCGCCTAAATTTGCAAATCAAGATAGAGATTTTTACTCTCTTGTAGATGATTTTAACCAAAAACTTGATAATTTAAACATAATCAGGACACCTAACCTATCTCAGGATAGTATAAGATCCAGCAAAAAGAAAAGTGACTCTAAAGTGAAATACACAAACAATTTAAATTTGTATCTGGACGGCATCCACCCAGGAACTCACCTTTCCCAGCTATGGCTTCATAACATTCTGAACCTAAAGAATCAAGTGGAATGCAGCCATAATTAACCAATCAGGATGATTAAACTAGAATAGGGAAACCCTGTTCTAATAATATTTCAATAACAATCTACGTTGGAATGCGGCAGTACTTAATCATTTAGCCAACCATGAATGTTTAAATTAGAATAGGGAAACGCTGTTCTAATAGTAATTTAACTTAAGATCTACAGTGGATTGCAGCAGTACTTAATCATTTAGTCAATCATGAATGTTTAAAATAGAATAGGGAAACCCTGTTCCAAACGTGATTTAAACATAAATTTCAGTTTAAAAAACAAAACACAATTTTCATTTAGGAAGACATACCCCAAGAAAATGGAATGTCTATTTTGTCAAAACAACATCAACAAAGGTAATAAGGAACCCCTGTAACCAAAATAGATGTTATATCACAACAAACAACGGTTCAATGATAACGTAATAAGCAAATGAAACACAGCAATCGATAAGACAGGGAAGCCCTGCTTTACATTATTTGATCAGCACAATTTAGTAAGGGATACCACAAAAGGCGTGTGATAAAGGAATGAACAAATGTAAGATAGCATTTAAAATCCTGCGTTTCAGTATGTATATATATCCAACAAGCTATAGGAATTAAGACAATCGGTTTATTGAAATAGGGATTCCCTGTTTCGGTAACAGAAAACTAGGAACAATCATGGCCTCACCATTTTGCTCTACGCCAATGGCTAGAAACAAAAACGCTAAAAGAGCACGAGCGGAAGCAACACATGTCCTAAATGTGAAAATACAATAACAGATAAACAAAGCCATTTAGCATGCGTTGTCTGTGAATTAAACTACTGCATCGGTTGCACCAACATTTCATCTGGATTAACAGAAGCACTCAAAGAAGATACGAGTCAAACTTCAAATGGACATGCAATGGCTGTATACAAAGATTTCCATGCATGACTAGCCTATCGAAAAAACTCAAATCAATTGAAGAAACGACTAACTATAGATCGAAAAATGTGGAAGATAAAGTACTAGACGAGCAGATGGAATACAAATTTAAAAACAAACATTGATACACTACAACCGAACCTAATTGAGGACATCAAAAAATAAATTAAAACATCTCTACAACATGATGTAATACTAGAATGAGAGAAATTGAAGACCAAAAGAGCCGTGCACTTAATGTAGTTGTTTTCAACCGGAGAGAAAGTGACAGCACATCGAGTCAAATTAGGCAAACTCATGATTATCAATGTTTCAAGTTATTATGTAGGCACATTGGCGTTGACGAATTGGACATAAATGTCTCTTTTAGAATCAGTGGACTAAGTGAAGGCAAGATACGACCTCTAAAAGTAGTCTTAAATAACAAAAAGCAAAGCAAATACATCATTATAAAGGCTTCTGTCATAAACGTCTTCCTAAATCGAATGTACTTAATAAAAGTAAAAAACAAAGGACCTCACCCCAAGACAATGAATGTATATTGTTTTATGGCGCATCGACAACTAAGGTCATTTAGCGCGCAATTAAATTTAATTATTCATTATCCCTGGGTAAACAAACCAGTACTAGGCTAGAAAATGTGCCTTGCCCAAGGGCACTCCACCATGACCGTATTGCCGCGACAGGGGATCGAACCCGGGACACCCGGTTTTGAAATCCCCGGCGCTAACCACTCGACCACAGCGGATTCCTCACCCCAAGACAAAGAGCAGAAAACAAACAAAGAAGAATCCAACGTTACAAAGAACAAAATAATAGAGATGGAATTTTAGACCATAACCCAAAATATAACAACGATACCATAAGCGATAAAACTTATCAAACACTCCAAGGAGAATCTGCCACAGACCGATGTCAAATCAATTCCGAACAAGAAAAATCACAGAATCTCCTTACAACAGTCCAGTACCTTAGAGGAAGCCAAGAGTCTCTAAACAGTGACGACCCTTTCGCAAACGACGACATGGGTGAAACTTGTAACACAAGGTAACAAACAGTACAATGAACTATTCAATTATCAATATCGAAAAAGCATAGGATGATTGTTTTATCTTTAACAAAGATGTAAATATTTCCCACATGTACACAAACACCGATTGTCTTTTAAATAAAATGAGTGAGCTCAATTCACTAATCAAAGATAAACAATATGACATTATTGCAATTATGGAAACTTTCCCAAAATATAAAAAAAATGTAAACTGCAATTCTGTTGAGTGGTGCTTCCAGGGTTATAACATTTTTTTATTGCCCGAATAAAGGACTAACCGAAAGAGGATGTCTAATTTATGTCAAAAGCAACTTAAAAACGTTCCAATTGAGCTATATATTTCACAACTTTATCATTATTGGAATTGAATGTGCGAACAAGAATCACATTCTGATCTCATGTACATACCGTAGTCCCAGTGCTAGTGACAAAACAGTGTTAACAGAACTAGAAAAATGTTTGATAATAAACAATTAAAAAAATATAAACTTTGACCTTAAAATAAACGTAGGTGACTTCAATTTCAAAAACATTAACTGGGAGACAGAAACCATATCAGTGGAACCAGACCATGTATCAACCTTATTTTTAGAAAAAGTAACAGATTCCTTTCAACACTAACACATCAACCAACCTACAAGATTCAGACGCGATGTCACAACAAACATTTTATACATGATATTTACAAACGAAGCAGTAATAATTGGTGATATAATCCATAACGCACCACTCCGAAATAGTGATCACGAGGTTTTAGAGTTTGAAATCCTTAAGATTAATAATGAAAAAAGATATAATGATGTCAAACTATCATATTGGAAGGGAGACTTCTACGAAATAAATAGTGAATTATCCAACGTCAATTGGAATCAAATGTTAACCCACGATGATGTCAATGAAATCTGGAGCAGTTTTGTCGATAAACTATCAAATATTACTGGAAAACACATACCAGTGTGCATCTCTGTCCCCAGAAAATGTGACACCCCGTGGATGGACACGCAGACTCTTCAGGCAGTAAAAGGAAAGAGAATCATGTGGAAGAAAATCAAGGATAATCTCAACCCAGAGGCTTAACTAAAATATGACACAGCCAAAACATAGGCTAGCTATAAGATCAGGGAAGCGAAAAAAAGTTGAAAACGGACTCAATTTCTTTCTTGAAATTTGTTCAATCGAAATCCAAGATTAAAGAAAAAATCAATAACGGATAAAGAAGGAAACATACACACTGACAACAGAGAAAAAGCAGAACTTCTCAACACTTTTTTCGAAAGTGTTTTTACGAAAGAGACAGTTGAAATACCCGCCATTGCTGATAGAACCGCAAATAGGTTAGAAACAGTAACCTTCACTGAAACTAGAGTATTGAAAACTCTATCGAAACCAAAAGAATCCAAATATCCAGGGTACGACTCCATGCACCCAAAAGTTATCAAAGACACTGCTTTACAAATAACGATACCGTTAACTAACTTATTTAACCAGTCGATGAAAGATTCCATTGTACCTACGGAATAGAAACTAGCAAACATAATGCCCATTTACAAAACAGGACCTAAACAGTTTGTATCTAACTACAGACCAATTTGTTTAACTTCAATTATAGGGAAGATAATGGAAACAGAAATTAGGGATGCAATTTCTGAACCACATGGGACAAACCATTTATTTACAAACCATCAACACGGATTCAGGAGTGGTAAATCTTGTCAAACTCAACTCTTAGAAAACATTGAAGATTGGACATGTAACCAAGATAAAAAAAAAACCAAGATGCATATCATATATCTAGACTATCAAAAGGCATTTGATACCGTGCCGAATAAAAGGCTTTTAAAACTATTAAAAGGATATGGAAAAGGTGGAAATCTACATAAATGGAGAGGAAATTTCCTAACTGGAAGAAAACAGCGACTAGTCCTAAACAGCATACACTCAAGGTGGGCGCCGGTTATTAGTGGTATCCCTCAAGGCAGTGTCTTAGGATCAATTTTGTTTACTATCCGTATAAACGACTCCCGGATGTGGTATGAAACGTAGCTAAACTATTTGCCGACGACACAAAGATATACTCGGTAGTGAATAATATCAATGATAAAGATAACCTTCAAAAAGATTTGTATGAAAGGTCCAATACATGGCTTTTAAAATTCAACAACAATAAATGTAAATATGTACATCTGGGACAAGAAACAAACTCCACCTATCACATGAGCGGTAACATGATAACAACAACTATAGAAGAAAAAGACCTAGGTATCATAGTTGACAATAAATTAAAATTTAGTCAACACATAAGTGCTAAGATTAAAAAAAGCAAACCAAATGCCAGGCATTATTAGACGATCATATTCACATATTGACAAAGATATTGTAAACTAGTCCTTTACATAAGCCTAGTGAGGTCACATCTGGCATACGGGAGCTCAGTTTGGTCGGTAATAAATAAAAAGGATGATTTACTTCTAAAATGTTAAAAAAAGAGCTACAAAATTAATACCGTTACTTAAGAACAAAGAATATCCAGAGGGACTCAAAGAACTTGGATTACACACACCACAATACAGGAGATTAAGAGCTGATATGGTGGAAACATACACGATTGTAAATAACATTGACAAAGTTAACATTCACAAGTTATTCCACTTTCATCAAACCAACACGAGAGGTCATAGTCAGAAACTGTAGATGAAACATTCGAAAGTATTTCTTTTCCCAAAAAATCATTGAACCATGGAACATGAAGACGTAATAAATGCAGAAAATGTAAATAAGTGCCGGAATGATCCAGTTTAATTTGTGCCATATTATGGAGGACTGGAAGCGGCACAAGTATAAAAATCACTAAAATGGACCCGAGAGGCGAAAACCTATAATTGTCTCGATACCAACGTAAACCAAGGTAATTTGGGATAAAAACAAAAGCAAGAACGAAAGTTTCATTTCATACCAATACCACAGACATATTATGAATTGACTCAGTTAAGAATATTTTATAACCCTCTCCAACATACAACAAATTTGAACAAAACGACCTTGAAAACATGTAAATACAAGTATGACAAATTTCTCAAAAGGAAAGTAATATGAATTAAGGCAAAGCCTCAGAAAATTTCTGGAAAGTACATTCAGTCTCAACAGATTTAATCACCTACTAAGCTTTTGTGCACTAACGCATTTACTATTTGCTCTTTTGATAATGGATAGAGTTGTCACCCAGGGGTAGAGAGTTCAAGTTCAAGCCGAGTGAGTCAACTTACTCCCGAATGTCAAAGACTACTTTTACCAGTGAAAATTGAACATTTCCCCAAGAGCTTTAAAGAGTATAGAACGTATTATGACCATGAAGTTTGAGGGAATATCCTGATAGCCATAATAAATGCTTGAATTAACATATGAAGTATGTTAATATGTCTTTGGATAAATGCATCAACATTTAAAAAAAAAAAAAAAAAAACATTTCTGCCAACTGAACTTGAAATCAGACAAGGAGATGCAGAGGAAAAACGTAGATTTGTCAATTTACCATTTTTCTGATGCCACATTTCAGCATTGCTTTGAACTAATCAATATCCCTTGAACAATTTATGTAGAGGGTTAATTAAAGAACGTTTTTTGACAAACTATCTTGACATAAGACATGCAGTTTAAGAGGAAAACTGTTATTTTACTCCCTTTCTGATACCTTTTGGCAGCATTGATCTTAAACCAATCAAGGAAAGGGCAACATAATGTTTTTTTACTCCAATTTTCTTGAAACAAGACCCCACACTCTGATAATGCCTGGCAAAATTGGTTTTTATTTAATAAATATGACTTGAATAAGTGTATGGATGGTCACATAAGGAAAATTAATGCAACAGTGTTATAACTTTGAAATTATACCTGCAACTTCCTTTTCTCATGCCACACGCGGATAATATTTTCAACCAATCAATATTATTTGAATATTTTTAGGGTTACATAAGGAATTTTCCTGCCAAATTATACAGAAATACCAGAATACCTAAACATTGTGTAATTTTACTTTTTTTCTGAAGGGGTATAATTTTTTTTATTCCTTTGAACATTTTGAAAGAGGGAACCAAATCAATATTTCTGTGCAATTCAGTTAAAATTAGTCAAGTAGTTTAAAAGCAGCCGTTGTTTAAATAAATGGTTGCTGGTGGATATTGCATGATGGATTGAGGATTATCACAAAAACTGTGCTGATATTGATTGAATTGTATGTATTTAGCTACAGTGTAATTTTTTCCCCACTGAGATTTGAACTCAGAACTCCTGGCTAGACCAGGTGTTTTACCAGTTAAAACTATAAGGTCTCAAAATGTAGCTAAACACATTTAATTTATGATCAAGATTGTCCTCAAAGAAAGTCACATTTGGTAAATGCCTCATGTTCTTTACCAAAAAAAAAGGAATTCCTAATAAATTAGAGCTTGTGATAGTTTAATTGTAATATAAACAAGAGCGCCAAATGTCACAAAATACGCCTGTCCTGTTTTTTTTGAGACCAAGACTAGTGATAATTGGTTGTACGTCAGGCAAATTTAGAGAGCGGAGGCTTTTAGTACAGTTTTGGCCAATCCGAGGGACATAAGTGTATACTGACTAAGATAACATGGTAAGTTATTAAACCTGACCAAGATATTCTGCCCATCAACATATTGTCTAAATTTGGTGATGATCGGATAAAGGCTTCACGAGTTATTTAGCTGACAAGACCAATTTTAGGTAATTTCTATAATTAAAGGGTGATAACTTTCGATTGACTAAAGCGATATGGCTAGTTAGCGAACTTGTCCGAGATATTATGCCAATACACGTTCTGACAAAATTTGGTGTTGATTGGTCAAAGGCTTCTAAAGTTATTGAGCTGACAAGACAAATTTTAGGTAATTTCTATAATTAAAGAGCGATAACTCTTGATTGACTAAAGCGATATGGCTAGTGATCGAACTTGCCTGAGATATTAATGCCAATACACATTCTGATTAAATTAAGTGATGATTAAACAAAGGCTTCTAAAGTTATTGAGCTGACAAGTCCAATTTTAGGTAACTTCTTTAAATAAAGGGCAATAACACTCGATTGACTTAAGCGATATGGCTAGTTATCAAATTTGTCTAAGATATTATGTCATTACACTTTCTGACCAAAATTGGTGATGATTGGACAAAGGCTTCTAAAGTTATTGAGCTGACAAAACCAATTTTAGGTAATTTGTATAATTAAAGGGCGATAACTCTCGATTGACTTCGATTGAATACGTTCCGTTAAAAATCAGGCGTATAAAAACCCAACAAATTATGTTTTTCTAAACATTGAATTGTTATCTTACAACACTTTAATTTTCTTATTACTGATTAGACTTATGCAACCATTTCCCTTATAAGTTATATCATCTCATGTATTTGCTATGTAAAACATGAATATAAGAAGTTTTTCAAATGTATTTACCAGTAGAATAAGCCATGTTTTTCAAGGATTGAAATAATTTAATCAATATTTGAAGAGGATGAACAATTAGGCCAAATTATTTTTAAATCAGGCCAGTATTTTCAAAACAAATGCATTTCCATTGCAAAGAGGATAAGCATTAAGGAACATTCTTATGAAAGTAGATTGCAATGGACAAAGTGGTACAGAAGGAGACATTGTTTAACACTTTCCCACTTGTAGATGACGTTTGAAATCACTGTGTCAAAGGTAGATAACGCTCATAGTGAATATTTCATCCTTTTGCAAGTTTAGCTTTTATCCAAAGAGATTTTCCATATTTTAGCCTAGCTTTTTTTAATGCTGTGGGAAAGGGATATGAGGATGGAAAGAAAGCTCAGAACAAGCTTTAGACCCTACTTTGAAAGAAACAAACAACTTAAGTTTAACCATTTCCCTCATATGGACGTTTTCTGACGCCTCTGCAGCAGACGGCTTTTTGAATACAGTGACAAAATAAGAAATTGCTCAAAATAAGCAATTTCTCCTTTTACCACAATGTCTTCCTCTTTAAGTCATAGGTTGTCCATTCAATTATAGAGATTTTCTATTTTCTGACAAAAAACGTTCAAAGTCATCTGCTGCCGAATTGTTGTATGACGGAAAGGGTTAATCATATTGAGCAATTATTTCAATAATTTTACTTTCATTTAAAAAGATTTTCCATTTGTTTTGCTTAGATGTTTTCAAAATGGTCTGTTGCATATTTATTTTATGTCAGAAAGGATTTAGGTTAATATTTTTTATTTAAACTGATATTCCATTCTTATTTGAGGCTACACCCCTAAACTCCTGCTTCATCATTAATTCAATTAAACTGTGCAAAGACAAAAAAAACAACAACTTTGTAACAAAGAACAATAGGTGACTACGTTAAAATGAATACACTTTGTGGCAACATAATGTATAAACAATGTTTTTATGTCTGTAAGTAAAAATAACCATATTCATGAATGCAAATCTTTTGAATGGACATGCACTGTACATTTCACCTATTTGAATCAATAAAATCTTTTCACAA
Organism: Serripes groenlandicus; assembly: GCA_031761405.1. Lineage (NCBI taxonomy): Eukaryota > Metazoa > Mollusca > Bivalvia > Cardiida > Cardiidae > Serripes > Serripes groenlandicus. The sequence continues at coordinate 85,418 of JASEVX010000191.1, forward strand.
TTGAAGGTTATAATTTCATGCTAATCTAGTTTAACTGCCAATTTATCAAAGAATAATTTTAACAGACATAATCAATTTAACGCTTTGAAGCTTTCCCTCATATGACAAATCTGCAGTAGACGACTTTGAAAATGTCTACTCAAAAATGAGGAACATTTCTATAATAGTTTAAACCTATATAGAATGAAGATAATTTGCCACACATTGGTCAACATCAGCCCCTTTGAATGAACGTTAAAATATTTCATTTCATGTTGCCAGACGCATCCTAAACTTGTTATCAACTGTAAACAACATCAGGGGCTTTGCCCCGAACCCCTGCAATTTCAATCTGAAAGAACAAGTTTAGTTGCACACATAAAAAACAAACTTGTTAACATCTTATTAGAAACCAGCATGTACATTTCAGCTTGCAAAATCCTTGATTGTATTGACTGTGTAGTGGACAAGTTCTAACATAATATGTTTAAACTTTAACCTATATGAATCCATAAAATCTTGTCGTAATTAAAGGTAGCAACAGAGTTAAGTAAATTCTGATTGAGAAGAAACTTTTTTCACCAGTGTGCCTATAACACAGTGGATGGCCTCGGCAGTGTTTTGGTAGAATGTCTGCCTTTGGTGTGGGTAGTCCCACATTTATTTGGACTGGTATGCGAGAGGTCGCAAGTCCGATCCACAGTCGGGTCAAGCCAAAACCTTAAAAAATGATAGTTGTGACTGCCCTTCTTGATGCTCAGGGTTGCGGGGTTAGCATTACAACTGACTGGCTGGTGTCAGGATAAATGGACTAGAAGTACTGGTAACTTACCCAGTACACGCCATCAGATAACTAGAGAATTGTTGAAAGCGGCGTAAATCATTTAAAAACACACCAAACAATGAAATCGTTGAGAGACATAGCCAGTACAAGAGGTAGCAATGCCATAAAGGCAATGTGTAACCGTACGGTGTCAGGTAAAATTGACTACTTGTCATAATGACTGTTCATTGGTTCAAACCAGTACAAATGGGCAACTTGGATAGGGAATTGTCTTTTCTTCAGATCTGCCAAGGTTCATTAGATTCTACACATTCACACGGATGGACCCACCAATTGATCACTTATAATTAATAAGCTGATCCATCGGTTAAATGAATAAAAATTGGTATTAACTACTAAATATAAAGAATTTTATCTTTATCCATTTATAAAGAAGTAACAATAACAAAATCTAAACTATAATATCTTCTTCAAGGCGACGCAAGATTACAACATATATGAACAGAGAATATCTTCAGTGGTTTTACTTAGCAGAGAAGCAGATGAACGAAAGACGAAACATACTGTTCACAACTTCAGACTTGACTTCAAGTGCGTAAAACATTGGGTACGAAACGGAATCCTTGTTTCATTTTAAGCATTAAGAAGCATTGGACATGTCTGACATGGAAAGAATGTGTCGAGGTGCTTAAAAACTATTTATATAATCATATACTTGTGAGGATGCAGCTCAAACTTACATGATGGATTGGCAAAACACTCCGAGTCTGCACATTTTGGTTGTCTTTACAAGCATGTTAAACATGAACGGCAACTCTAATGTTAACCGGAACATTGCAAATAGTTCTCATGTTTCGCTCTAATATGGTTTCGTGACCCAAAGATTAAACAAAACAACATGACTTCCATTGGGCCTAGCAATAAACATATAATGTGACAAATTTGCCTAAGAATAAACTGAGTGACCACGATTTGTGACAAATGGGCCATGATCAACCGTTTTGAATGAATCACGATAGCACCAGCTTACCTGACGGTCGTTGACTTTCAGCAGTTATGGACAGTTTAACACAATAAATCCATTGAACAGTTGTTCTAAATGATAAAATGACGGGTGTTTCTTGTTTTTTGTTACCAACGAACGCATATCGGATCTACTAGATCGAAAAATTTAATCGAGTCGATACGGGCCAGAGGTCAAGAATCCGCCATGTTTAACGTAGTTAATGAAAAGCTTGAAATTTGAATGCGCTTAGTGACACTGACGTCATTTTTATGGAATTGTTCTCTGAACAGAATCTTCGATACATGTTCAATGATGTAAACATTTGATATACAGTCTGAAATCGGAAAATCGGATGTCCGAGTAGTGGCAAATTGTCCACAGACTTCGTTTTGTAACAAGCAAAAATAGCACCATAGTATATGTATGTGACCTTTGACCCTGACCGTAAGAAGTTTCTAACCGAAACTTTATCATTATTGAATAATTATGTTTATAAGTGGAAATAGTTCATTGTGAGCAATCTCAACCATTGTCATTCTATTTTCAAAAGTCATCTGCTGCAAAGACCTCAATATATGTGTTTAGCTGTAAGTTTTTTTTCCATAATCCTATCACTTCATCAATATGTAAATACTTATAAATTTATTTTATCAATTGAATATTTATCGTTTAAATCAAAAGGATTAAACAACTAAAAATATTTTAAAAACGCGATATTAGTTGTTTGAATAAGCTACGTTTGTTTCAGTTCTTGGAATGTTTGCAGAACACGCCCGGGATATGTTGCTATTAACCAGGATACGTTGCTATTAACCGTGACGTGAAACAGTGATCTTTGTTTAAATAGGAACAACAGGCTAATGTTTGGCGCAAAGCATGAAAAAGAAGCCGCAATATTTCGTTGCACATAAAGAAATAACTAAAAATTACATTTAAATCCACACAAATTAGCAGATATCGGTATTTGAAGATGTAAGTATTTTGTAGGATATTAAAATTGGCAGGGTCTGTGTTTTAAGTGAATGAGATTATTTAGAGTTATGTTGATCATGAGAAGTGACATATTAGACTAATACTAAAAATAAATGGACAAGACGTTATCAATTGATAAATTGAAAAACAATCAAACTAATTGTATTGAACAACACCCTGTTATGATAATGTGTTGTAAAATAATGCAGACACACAGAAAATCTGTTTTGGGTTTGTATTGGTAAGTCATGATAGTGGATAAGGGTTTAACCATTTCCCACATAAAACAAATCTGCAGCAGACGTCTTTGAAATTATCAAATAAAAAATATAAAAAAATTCTATAAATGATAGTATGATGATTGAAAAGTGTTAAAATTATTGTGGCAAATGCAAATATTGCTCATTATGATCAATTTCTTCTTTTGCCACATTGATTTCAATGATGTTTAACCTGGCAGACTGTGAAATCATCAAGTACAAAACATACAAAATCTCTATAAATGATTGTAAGATAATTGAAAAGAGTTGACATTTTGGTGTCAAAAGGAGCAATTGCTCATTATCAGCAATTTCACCTTTTTCAACAAAAATTTCAAAAGTCGTCTGCTGCAGAGGCTCAGAAAGGGTATATACTCGTATGTGCGGTTAACACTGTAAATGGAGAAAACTTACTTATTATGAGCAATTTAACCAGGCTCAGTAAAGGTATATGTGTGGGAAAGGGGTTAAAACTGTAAATGGAGAAAATTAATGCAATACATATCGTGTCATATCATGATTCAGTGTTAATTTAAATTGTTACTAGAGAGAGTTTAATGTATAGATATTAGGACCCAAAACATTGAATGGGTGTACACATATGACAGGTAAAGGTGTTAGAAATTTACACACGAGTATACTGCAAAAATACCACTTTCTTATATTTTTTCATCAAAATGTCGAACGAGCAAACGTCCTTTTTTTCGTTCCCGGTTCAAGCAATTAGATCACATAGAAAAGAGAATGAAGCAGATAAGGAATTCTGGAGTTTCTTCCTCTTATTACTGCGAAATAGGATGTCAGGAATCAGACTACATTTAGCGAGCCTTTTTTTGGTTGCCAGTTTGATATACTATTGAGGTCAAATTTTACTATAGTCCCTAAACAAACCTTTGTTTGCGTAGAAATGAGTGTATACCATCACCAGAATGTATTGAATGTATGACATTGAGTTTAAATGCATTGTGAATGAGTATAGGATGCACTGGAAATGATTGTTTTGATTACTTTTAGTATTTAGACCTTGTTTGAAAGTGAAAGCAGAGAATGCTAAACATCGGTTTTTTCCGGGCCCGATTTGGTCCAAAATGACAGTTACCATTTTCGCCTGGTGAGTTCTTTCTTGCATAATGCATGACCCCACATTTTCTTTGGATTGTTTTAAAGCTAGGAGGTAACTCTTTTCAATGACATATGGTGTTCTACATGAGAAACGCTTAGAAAGTGTGACAATCGAGGACTGAAACTGGTCGATTTACATGGAAACAAAGAAGATATTTGTTTGGTGTATTGTAACCTTAAAATTATAAAGCGTATAAGGCACGTACCAAATTCAGTAGATTAGGTCTATATTTTACTGTTTAGACTAGATACAGAATTAATTTCGCTAAACTAAATATGTACATACATTGAATTAAAATACCGGCCTTTGTCTTTTATATTTTAATTTGTAAAAAAGTCACACATGTATATAGAGTGTCAAAGGGATGTTTTAAAAGTAATTTACATTAAATTAATATACTTAATAAGTTCATCGAGAAATCCCGATATGTGGTCACACTTGCAGGTCTATAAATCTCCTTGTGCTAAATTTCAAGACATCAATAGACAAATTAATAAAAACAGACGGTTTGGGATATAACATAAAGCAGTGATAAGTAAACAGTAACATAAGTGTTAATTCCCGCTCCCTTTAATGGAATAATTCAAAGAAATGGAGTGCTATTATTCTATACCAATTGTAGGAGATATTGCAATGCTTCATTTTATATGCAAATAATGCGTAGCAAAACTATTATTTTGACCACCAGTTTTAAATCCCATGAACACAAACGATGCTCAAAACTGGTCTTGTGACGTCTTCGAACAGTGAAGACTTAGGTGAGCATTCTTTGCCCACCTACACTTATAAGGACGAGTCTAAAATGTAACTTGATGGTCGTAATTGTTGGCCCTTAGCCATGGCACATTGCCTAGCCTAGTACGGGTTAGTAACAGGTCACCCAGGGACCATGGATAAACGACAGTCGCTCCCGCGATACTCCCGAAATACTGTACATTGTAAACGACGTAAAACAAACTTAATACAATAAACAAAACATAGATTAAACTAGTAATCTCTTGCGAAACATAAATTGCAAGCAGATCAATGAGTTTCACTCCCGATCTTTCCTCTGATATGCTAAAACTGGACTAAAGGAGGTTCCCATATGCCTGACACGGCAAAATAATTTATATATATATCAATAGAAAGAGGTAGGTTGAACACATGTCGTCAAAACAACTTGACTGTGTAAATTAATGTTATGCCTCATCTTTATCAAGATGCCCACATTTCGATCTTAACCATTACCCGGATATGAACAATTGAATAGCTATTATAATACAAATAGAAAATAATGTAGACTCGATATTTATAACTTGAAAATGCTAAATTAAAACTTTAAAACGTTTCATAAATGTATTATCGAAGGTAATGTTTCTGTTTTAAATGTTAAGCCTTTGTCACAACATACGCACTTTGACGCATCTGCAGCAGACGACTTTTAAAAATAATTTCTAGTTGTGTCCCTTTGTTATAAACTCTTTCCAATACTTGTCCGATTCGTTTATAGATATGTTACATTGGTTGGTCTAGATGTCTCACCGTTCGCTTGCTTGAGGTTTAGCCCCTGAGGTAAATATAGACTGAATGAAGCGCACGCGAGATGTGTGCACACTGCTCTTTATGTAATGCTTAAACACAGATACAATAACCCCTTTTCACATACAATATTTTTTTGCAATAGACGATTTTTAAAACGTCTAGTCAAATGTAGGCAAATTCTCTAAAAATGGAAGAGTTACGAGTTATAAACATGGTGCGTAAATTCTCCTTTTGCAAAAATGTTTTAAAAAGTCGTCTGCTGCAGGGGTGTTATAAAGAGTCTGTACACTGGTAAGAGAGGATGAACACCTCAAATCGGCGGGCGCGGCTTATGTACAAAACCCAAACAAAGGGTCCATTATGAGAGTGTTTATTGTTTTAATCCATCTGCGTCATCAGGACAGTATAAATACTGTCGCTCCATCGTTCAAATACAGGAGAAACCGCCAGGGAATTAGTTTGACGTTTTTGTTAGCTAAGAACAAGAAAAACAAGATGAAACTCACGGCAGCATTATCGCTTTTGAGTTTGGTTATTTGCAGTATATCTTTGAAGACGGAAGCAAAGCATGGACGAGGAAATGGTATGTAAAAATAATTTATTTCTATTGATTACAATTATTTTTGCATTGCAATTAACCAATCATTAATATTATCTTTGCTTCCAGTAAAATATTTATATTAAGAAGTTTTGATTTACTCTTATATATTTTATCTATTAGATATTGTTTCATATTTCGTTCAATTGTTATGCAACGTTTGTCTTCTGAAATGACTTATCAATCTATTCATTTCACGAAGAATATTTACTTATCTATTAAATTTCGTACAAATAATGTACAGCAGTCATGTCATTTTTCTTATTGCTAATTTCAAATAAAATTGGCGTTATATAACGTGCTCTTTTAGACTGTCTAGTACATACAGAACTTCGACAATAATTCATCTCAGAAAATGTCTTTAAGCGCCGGAATATGTACACATTAATATCTCTATTACAAACCTAGACCATGTAATTTAAAAACGGTTGAGTATATAAATTGTTAAAATACTTAAGATAAAGTATAAATTTATATTATTTCGGGTACTTTTTTCGTATATATTTCGTTTCGATGAAGAATTTTACCAACGGTTACCTCTGCTCTTACAACTATTGCATTAAAAAAATGTTTTATATGTATGCAATAATAAAGTGTGTATTTATTCATAAGTAAAAACAAACAGAACAGAACACAGTATATTTATTAACTCAAACTTTACAAAGTTCATGGTCATTTACAAATATACAAAAAAACATATATATGTGTATCAAGAAAAAAAATTACATACAAAAATGGGTCTAACTTTCGTTTTGATATGATTCACACAAAGATAAATTATAACATGTTTAGCTATTGACATAAAGTATGTTGACATTTCCATTATATTGATTTAATTTTGAATGCCTATTCAACAATGTATACTTTCAGTACTATTATCATGTAAATCACAGAATTGATTCTGATAAATTCGGCAAACTGGACTAAACGTTAGCTTCGCTTCTAAATAGTGTTAATCGTAGACTGGGCTGAATTTGTTCTTGAAATCCATTAAAATGTTTCATTAATTTTTCAAACTGATTCCAATTTTGAATAGTCGAAATATACAGGTTCTACATGTATGTCTCATATCTAGCACTGTGAATTTTAACCCATCTGCAGCCGACGGTTTTTGAAAACACTGTGTCAAAAGTAATACGAATAGTGGCGGAAAAATTGCACAAGATGTTCAAATCTATCCAATAATGATACTTTCATGGCTGGCTATTTCCATAATTGTGCCTAGATGTTTTCAAAGTCATTTGCTACGTATCTGTTATATGTCGTTTAAGATCATGCAATATTGACAGTTCTGTCTAAATTTTGTTCTAAATGAGTATGGACTGTTTCAATATAGTAAAAATACGACATTACTCTGTAATTAAAACTTAAGAAATTGTAGAAATTATTCTGCGATTATAAGCCTTTCCAATATACAATTAATCTGCAGCATAAAATATGGAATACCTCTATAAATACGAGTTTAATTATTGAATACAGAGTTCGAATCACAGTGTCTATTTTGTCACAATGCTGTTAAATTCGTCTGCTGCAGGTGCTTTAACATGCGCCTATATATGGTATTTAGGGTTAAAACTAAAAAAGTTAAAGATATTTGATCCGCGCTAAGCGATTTGGGGTCTAATTGTTTTGTTGTGTTTGATTGCATGGTGTTTACGCCATTTTCAACATTTCATCAGTTATATATTTGTTACCAGTACTTCTGGTTAAATAATCCTGCAACCAGTCAGTCAGTCGTAATGTAAACCCCACAATCCCGAGCGCCAAGACGGAGAAGCCATTGCTACTATTTTTAAAAAGTATTTGGGTTGACTCGATTGGAAATGGAACCCACTAAACGATCCCGCTGATCGGGAGACGTGTAACAAAATACAAAACACATCCCGCTGATCAGGAGGCGTGTAACAAAATACAAAACACATCCCGCTGATCAGGAGGCGTGTAACAAAATACAAAACACATCCCGCTGATCGGGAGGCGTGTAACAAAATACAAAACACATCCCGCTGATCGGGAGGCGTGTAACAAAATACAAAACACATCCCGCTAATCGGGAGGCGTGTAACTAAATACAAAACACATCCCGCTGATCGGGAGGCGTGTAACAAAATACAAAACACATCCCGCTGATCGGGAGGCGTGGAACAAAATACAAATTAAAAACACATCCCGCTGATCAGGAGGCGTGTAACAAAATACAAAACATATCCCTCTGTTCGGGAGGCGTGTAACAAAATACAAAACACATCCCGCTGATCGGGAGGCGTGTAACAAAATCCTCCAGAGGCGTCGCAAAGCGTTTATTTATATATATTTATTTTCAGATTGAATCCATTTACCTATCATCCAACAAATCTGCCACAGGCGACTTTATTGATTTTCTTTTTCATAAACGAACGTATAAATATTCAATAGGAATTTCTCCTTTTGCCACAGTGTTTTCAAAAGTCGTCAGCTGCAAATGCGTAATAAAGCGTCTGTATGTGGGAGATGATTAAGCGAAGGGTGGGATATGATCGCAATATACAACTGTGTGTTTATAGCGGAACCATCCTCGGTACCCAGGCTATTCATAAACTATATGATACCCTGGGCAAATTGGCTGTAAACATCTCGTACTCATGAATAATTTATGAGGCGAAATGTAGCCGCTTGATTGGCAGCATGACACAAACCTCATGCGATACGAAAATGACAGTGTAGTTACGGAGGAAATCGTGACGCATGCTTTACGAAGTTTTGCTAGCCAATTTGCCCAGGGCATCATATAGTTTATGAATAGCCTGTGTACCGAGGATGTAGCGGAACTGGCCCATGGATTCAAAACAACCTAATTTATCGAGTGCAGTGGTCGAAATAGCGCATTTAGGTGTCACCAGTCGATTAATTCTCACAATAAACCGAAACTTGTCTGCATAATGTGCAACTTTCCTTAGTATTCTATCTTTATTTTACATTAATCGTTATCAAAAATATGAAACGAACTTGCCAAAGATAAATGAGAACCGGCGATGCAATTGTATGAATTAAGTAGAGCAAGTACTTTAAATAATTCCTATCAACATTTGAGCCGTCTCGCGAGAAAACCAACAGTATGGCCTCGGCGAAATGTATCGACCCAGAGCAGCCTGCGCAGTCCGCGCAGACTTATCCGGGCCGACACTTTCCGTCTCAGGGGAATAGAGGTATAGAACAGAAAATCCAGAGGAGGCTTAAAGTGTCCATCCGGGTAAACCACCTGCTCGATCCGGGTCGATACTTAAAGGGGGGGGGGAAATAAAGTGTACACAAGTCAACTGTTATAAAAATAACTCAGTTCATTGAAGCACAGATACACAATAAGTGTGTTTATCTAGTGTTAAAGCATTATACAATTTTGCTGTGTATGGGATATACATACTTATTGTGTATACAATGTATATGACTCATTGAACTGAGTGTGTTTTTATAACAGTTGTGTACATTTTATCTCAACACGGTTTGTATATATGACATCCAACCTTTAAATACATTCTGGAATGAAAATGTACATGAACGGCTCCGTTTTTAAAATGCTGAAATCTTGGAGAAAAGTATAATGTGTGAGTGTGGGCTCTTGGGTAACATGTTTGTGGTTAATCTCAAGCCCATTCAGCTACTTACTTTAAAAAAAATAGATTTGAACTTTTTTTCCTTCCCTCTGGATAGAAATGCCACTTTAACGCAGTGTTGGTTTTCTCGCGGGACGTTTCATTTAATGACTTTATTGGAAAAGAGAACATGTTTATCTTAATTTCAGATTTTAAATTATTAGGATTGATAGATTGTTTGGTGTTTGACGCCGCTTTCAACAAATTCTCAGTTATATCACGGCGTTTCATGGGTAAGTTACCAGTACTCATTGTCCATTTATCCTGACACAAGCCAGTCAGTCCTAAAGCTAAGTCCGCAACCTTGAGCGCCAAGGAGGGCAGCCATTATCACCAATTGTATAGTCTTTGGTATGAGCAAAATGCTCAGGAACGAAATAAAGTTTATCGTAAAAAACACCATTTTTTTTTCTTTTCACAGGACATCACAGGGATCAAATGATACAAGAATCAACTCAGGCACCTAACAACATACTAGAACTTTCTGGAACTACACACACACAAGATCCATCAACAACTACAAACACACAAGATCTGTCTACAACTATAACCACACAATATCTGTCTACAACTACAACCACACAAGATCCGTCTACAACTACAACCACACAATATCCGTCTACAACTACAACCACACAAGATCCGTCTACAACTATGACCACACAGGATCCGTCTACAACTACAACCACACAAGATCCGTCTACAACTACAACCACACAAGATCCGTCTACAACTACAACCACACAAGATCCGTCTACAACAACAACCACACAAGATCCGTCTACAACTACAACCACACAAAATCCGTCTACAACTACAACCACACACGCTCCGACTACAACTACAACCACACATTGTCCGACTACAACTTCAACCACACAAGCTCCTCCCAATAAGTGTAGGTGTTGTGGTAGAAGCAGAAATAGACGTCGCTGTTGTAACAAAGGGTACAGCCTTGGATTAACGTGTCGTTGTTGTGCCCCACTTACCACACCGAAGCCAAAGCCTCCGTGCTCCTGCTGTCGACTTAGGTGGCGTGAACGTAGAAATTGCTGCAGGAGAAGGTCTAGACGGGGACTCGTTTGTCGCTGCTGCTAATGACGATTTAGAAATAACAATAAATACCTGTAGAGTAATTACATGAGAAAAAGAATAATATTTCTGAACAGTGAAGGTTCAGTTAATCTTGTCCGTCTGAGTGAACAGTGTATATCTTGATCAGACTATGCGGATCCACTGGCTCATCTGGATATATACTGTTTACTCATACACATTTGTACATTTTGCTCATGCGCTGGCACATATGAGCTGTGCTCTATAACAAAGATAACTCAATGCATTTGCGACTTGTGTAAATCTAGATCATCCGATCTAGACTAATCTGGATTTTCACTGGTGTTCAATAAGTTACCGAAGCATTCAAGAAGCTTCCTGCAAATATATTATATTGGTGTTAGGATAAAAGCAAAATTAAACCTCTGATTGACATACAGTTACTGCACATTTCAGACTGATTCAAGATGTTTGTTAAGACTAGAAAACAATTCCTTGTTTACATTATTTCTTTAACGGATTTGTCATTAAAAAGCAAAATAGCAGAACTTTTGATTGCACATACGAGCAATCAGAAATGCTGCTGTGTTGTTTTCTGGATATGACCACTGGATGGATTTTCATAATAAATCTTACTCAAAAGTATAATTCTGTTTATCTTTTTCGCCACTTTTGCCAGACTGTTTGTTGACGCCGCGTGGAAGCGCGGTGTCAGGGTTGAATAAGTTTTAATGTTGTACCATGGGGTGACGTAATCGAAAAGGGAGCAATCAACATTATTATTGTAATGAACAAATCTGTAATATGTTGGAAAAAATAACCTTTATGAATCAATAAATTGTATTAACTGATTTAAGAAACATCAATATACAAAATACGTATGCTTTCTACCGTTACTACAAATCTTTAGATACATTTAATTTGTATTTAATAATTTTTCCACAACTTCCTAGGCTACGTAGTTCGTTTTACGACCCTGACGACACGATTCATCAAAGCTCAGAACAAAAGTTCACTTTTCCCCAACTTCCTAGGCTACGCTTTTTTAATTGTTTGGTTTATGGCCCCAAAATTCGGGGGATGGTTTTGCCTATTTATAAGATTATGTTGTATTTTTAAACTTGAAACGTTCCTCCCCATACAGTTTGTTCATTTAGACCATTGTATTCTTGCCATGTGAACTTTTTCTTTTAATTTTATGAATGCTCAATTTTGAACATTAATATCTTTAAACTTTTTAAAATTACTTCGTTTTTTTGTTTATATACTCCCGTGTTTGTTATCATACTTCTGCTAAACTGGGTGGAGGATAGACTTTTGTCTCTCCTTCCAAAACTTGTGTCACACTTAACTTATAACCAGAGGCATTAAACCTTAATATATATGTTAATATTTAAGCACCTATGTTTTTATTTTATCTAAATGATCTAGTTAGAGCAGATTTAAAACCGTTTATTGGTAACAAATTAAGAAACTTCACCTTGAATGACATTATAGTTAAGTCAATGTTAAGCAAACTGGTTTCAGGACTAAACTTTTCATATCTCGATTTAACTTCACAAGCTGAATATCACATAGATCGTAGCATATAAAACGTATGGTCAAAATTGACCCTTTTTGCTATTGGTAACCTTTTATTATCGGCTATGGTAGCAAGGTGAGCAATATAGGCACATCTGGGCCATCTTGTTTAAAATAAAGGGACATTTGGCCTCTTGGTCGAAATAGTTTACATACTTTCTGTTTGCACACGTTATTTAAATGTACTGAATTGCATCTGCTTCCTGTTAGTCATGCTTCAAAATCTTGCGCGGCGTCTTTGATGCTTTGCATCAAAATTCGCCTTGTGTACTTCTAGAATGAAATTAGAAAAGATTATCCTACATAAATTGCGTGGATTTCTTACGTCAATAAAGATTATAACATATGTTTTGTGTTTATGAATTCATTATTTTTAGAGTTTCGCGTCGTTTTCAACGGTATTCCAGTTATGTCACGACGGCCAGTTGGCCTAACATGATTTCCTGGCAGCAGTACTTCACACAACATCATTACCAGGCAACTGGCTTCTTTTCCACATATACTATTTAGGCCACTAATGATTTTCGTCAATCGCCAGAAAAAATGAAATGCCAAACTGGGATGTGAACCCACGACCCTCGGATTGATAGCCCTCGTCGTTACCGACTGAGCTTTTGGAGTTCAACAAGAAATGAGTATGAGTTTTCATAAAGAGCCAGAGGGGTAGCAAAAGACCGCATTTTTTATTTAACACTTTCATTGCCGAATTTCACAAAGTCGACTCTTCCATGTTGAAAATTGGACCATTCCATTTTTCGTCCAACAGGAAATTTGGTAAAATGTAATGGATATATGGCAAACAATGCAGATTTCAGCAGAGTCAGCTCGTTATTTGGCAGCGAAACGGTTAAGAAAAAGAAAAGAAAAATGAAAATCGATTTGTGTGTCCTGACCTCTGAAAATATATTCGTAAAAATCAATACTTTAAAATTCAACATATAAACCCCGCCTAGCAGTTTGGGGTCTCAGTGACATTCCTGCTTGGCAGCATTTGAAGTAACAAATGTAAGGAGTAAAACTTCCAGAGCTACACTTCTAGTTTTGCATGTCGGAAGATGCGTTTATACCTAAATTATCAATATATGTGCAGACTCCGGTCGGACTGTGCGTATTTACAGGCTCAATTGAGTCTTCACTGTATGCTGATGCAATAAGATTCCAGATCACAAGAGGCGGCTCATAAAACAAACATACTGATGTAACGTAATGTCTATGATATCAATTTTACTACCTGACACAATTAACTATAACCACAATCAGCTTTGAAACGTTTCTAGTATACAACAATTCCGAAGCAGACGACGTTTAAAACATCTTTGCAAAAAAAAGAAATCCTCTTTAAATGAAAACGTCATTTTTAAACAGATTTTAAAACACTTTGGCAAATGGAGAAATTGCTCATTGGGAGCAAATTTTACTTTTTGTTATTTTTTTTTTGAAAATTGCCTGCTGCAGAGGGTTCAGAAAATGTCTGTACGTGGGAAAAGGTTAAGTAAAATGCGTAAACATTGTTTTGGATTTTAGTTTTATTCAAAAAGATAAGGACTCGCATGTCGATATTCAACCATAGTCACGTAGTTGCATTTTTTATTTGAACCGAGAAACCGGAACATCTTTTAGCACCCATCCTTCCGAGAGTCAATCTTCACACCCGATGACACCCTCGTGATTTTGTCCCCCTGGGATCAATTTTCCCACTAGGCTATTTCCGACAATAGTCATCGGAAATGATTACACGTCGCAATTTAAAAATCAAGTGACGTATTTACACACCAAGTTGTAATTAGTGCTTGCTGTTTCGAGTTGTACCCTCAGGAATTTGAAAATTGGTTATTTAACAACCGGACAAATATCCATACATTGATTCACAGGAGTCTGGGTTTTCGTTTGCGAAAACGTTGAGAGATAAAACCCTTAACGATCTAATAATTCAACAAACACCTGTTATGTTTACTTAATGCTTGTTTACCCACATATGAAAATCTAGAGATAGGTCAAATACAATGAGCAGGTTGTACCTTTAGAATGTTTCTCGCAAACGCCGCAAGTACTGGTAACGTCCAATCAGATACAATCAGTATGTCACCACATGACCGACTCGGTGGTGCAGTGGTAGAGCGTTCGCCTCGGGTGCTGGAGGTCGAGGGTAAGTACCACGGCCGGATCATACCAAATACTTTTAAATGGTAGTAATGGTATTCTCTCCTTTAATCTCAGTGTTGTTGGGGTAATAAATACGATTGATTCACTGGTGTCGGGATAAATGAACCAGTTGTACTGGTAACTTACACTGGAACCGCCATGATATAACTGAAACGATTAAAACAATACACAAACCAAACCAGTTCACAACTTATTTCGACAGAACCATTCTAAGCTGCAAAAGTTAACACTTACAACCTACAATATATACAAGCTATACTCGCCATAGTGCAAAGCAATTGTGTGTTTGTAAGGGAATATTATACATCGATACGTTGGTTGATACTGTTCTACGAGAAGTGTAGGGAAATTGTATAGCTCGCGAGACCTAGTATAACTTTTAATGCAGGATAATTAAATTACTCAAATTTAAATATTTTCACTAAGGAAATAACATATTTTACACATGAAATAAAATTTGTCACTGACGTCCCACAACCGCATTTTGAATGACGGGAACTCATATTTCAATGACGAAACATACTATTTCAGTGACGTCCCATTCCCGTATTTCAATCCTTTGTGTTGTATTTGCGCGTGAAAATCTGCGTAAGAATATTATAATAGGATTTTGTATTCCTTCTTAACCCTTTCCCACATAAAGCTTAAAACGGCTACTTTGAAAACATCCAGCGAAAACTATTGAAACTATCTGTAAAGGAAAGTACAGGAAATGAAGAGAGTGAAACACCTTTGAACAAAAGGACGATTTGCTCACTTAGGGACTGGTTTTGTCCCTGTGTATGTAGCGATTTAGATACTTCTAGCTGATAATCAGAACCGTTACCCAAAGTCTTCTTCTACCTTTTCCATATAAATAGTTTGAATATGTGTTATTCCTCAATAAAACGTGGTTTAATATTCCAATTACTTTATGTCAGCTGACCCTCTCTCTATAAACAAATGTGTAAAAAGATAAACCAGCTCGATGCAATTTGAGGTGATCAAATCATAAGTGCACTTGTATTGTTAAATGCATTTTCCTCATGCAGTCGGATTTATCTGCAGCAGAAGATATTTGAAATCAGTGTTGCAATAGGAACATCCAGTAAATTGACAGTTCGTATTGCTCATACTATTTAAATGAGCACTTTCTATCTTAACATAAGCATAACAGTTATAATTTCGATTCTTTGTATTTGGCCGATTACACTTGTTACTCACAGATTAATGCATAAAAGATACAACCCACTTGCTCATTACTCTTACACTGCTACTTATGAATGGATCTTCATTATATTTCTTACTTACTTCCCTACCCATCAATATGCTGTTCATGTTCTGCAACACCGACACCAATGCTTATACATTCCTCTTCATCTTAATCAGCATATTGCGCTTTGAAGTTGTGCTTATTTGTCCAACAGTACTGCAGAATTGTGCCAAGGCCACACGGTTTTAGTACATTCAGTACTTAGAATTTCGTGTTCGTATTTTCATTCTTAAAATTGCAACAAACAATAATCATAACAAAAAAAGCTTTCGTAATGTGTTTATCATGATTGTTGTTCTTTTTTCAAACCGACAGATCACTTGAAGCGTCCGTTCTGGGCTGATTCAAGCATCCGTCTATCGTTGTAGATACAACACAGGGGATACAGTAATACTTTAAATTCAACGCAGCGCATGTCAATGGTATCATGCACATCAGTTGTAGCTTAATCTTGTAACAAATGTAAAATGTTGTGCATGTATCCCACGATATTTAACGCCCATTACTATGTAGCCATTTTGGATAGCTCTTCACATACAACTCCCTTGTCTGGCGAGAAAACCAACACTGTGGACTCTGCGTAAAGATACAACCCGGATCAGCCTTAGCATGCCGCGCAGGCGAACTCGGACAGACACGTTTCGCCTCCTGTGGATTTTCTGTTTCAGGAATCATTACTCTATACCTCTATCCCCCTGAGACGGAATGTGTAGGCCCGGATCTGGGTCTATACATTAAATAAAGTCCATATTGTTGGTTTTCTCGCGGGACGGCTCAACTACGGCAAGCAGATCGCTATAGACTATAGACACAACCTTTATTGTAGACCAAATATTTCAGACTCCATCAGCACTTTGCTTCTTTCATTCCAAACATCCAATTTTGTTTTTTTCCGCTGTAGAGTATACGAAAATCAATGTTAACTACTTTACTGTAGTACGCCGGGTACCAGACACATGCCAGAAGTACTACTAATGTACTGTAGTACGTTTGATTTCAGACTACACTTCAAGTCGTTGTTGGTGTTTATTATAGCACGCCGGGTACCCGATGCATGTCAGAAGTACTAATGTTTCAACAGTACTTTAAATTATGTTCATAAAAAAACCCCAGTTACTTCACAATTTCTAGATGTTTAACATTGTTCAGCACGTTGCGAAAGCAGATTTAAGATGTTGTGCTCAATGAAACAGTTTGTGTGCATAAACCATGAATGTTTTATATACGAAAGCCAAGTGTGTTTCATTGTACGAAAACCCACTGTGATCTAACGAAAGGAAGTCGATGTGTTTTCACTTAAAAACACTTATATGTTTGATTTTTACGAAACCTGTCTCTTTTTAGTTTCTAGCGCATTACGGTCAGTCGAATAAATTCGAATCACGTGGTCCATCAGATTTCCCGACTGTGTATTGTAGTAGTTGAAGGGGCCGCAGAGTGTGGAACTAATGTTCATATCGAAATATCTAAGTCTAATTCCAAACTGCACTCTTTCACTTTTAAAAGTCCTCTTTCAAATTACTGTGAATAAATTTGGACCTTCGCGACTAACGTTGTTTCATATCTGCTTATCTGCAAGAACTATCGTAGCCTGCAATGTTCGGAAAGCAGTCAGAAACAGTTTGAAGACATTTATTCTGCCAATACATAGTTCACACAACTACAATAGTTATCTCCTTTGTCGGCCATTTTGACAGACAGATATGATAAGCATCAATGGAGTAAACTAACATGACTTTGAGATTGAAAAACATATTTCATCGAGTTTTTCTTTTATCTGATGACACAAGGTTCTTGATTTAAGTATAAATGTATCATGTAGTTATTTCATGATATTTTATTGGTTGTTTGTCTTTTCAACAAAAACGAAATTTGCCTTTCAAAATGGCCACCAAGGGAGTTCAGGGAACCTTTAATAATCCTTTCTAGGGAGTTTCTATTTCTGTAAGAGGCTATGAGTAGTATAGCGAATAAAATGGTGAAGATATGACATGATATGACATTGTTTGTCCATTGCAAACGGTACAAAATGGCTATTGATACAAGTGTAGATTCAAATTAGTATGTGCATCCAGATCTTTAAAGTTCAATAATATACACGCTTGTAGGAGGGTTTCTGTCATATTGTGCAAATAACACTGAGCAGATGAACAGGAAGATCTGAGCCTACACTCTTTCGAAATGCCAACTTGTAACTTATCCGACGCACGAGCTCATGTGGAAATATCGTGAGAATGGAAGAAAAGGTCTTAATGAGCAAGTTATGCTTTTCTTACACTGTTTTTAAAAGTAATTTCAGACTGGACGTGTTCCTCAGGGAATGGTTAAACAAAATAACTTTACTTTTAGAGGAATACGCTTGGTTGAAAACAACTCGCTTTGAATTGAAAAACATCGATCTAAGCTAAATTTATTTACGATGCAATTCATTAACACACACCTGATAATCAAGAAATTACTATTTTAAGACGACGATAAGTGCTATTCGGTGCAGCAGAATGGGCGTGGCCATTTTTTACATTTCAATCGATCGCGAGTCATTCTGATAAGAATCGTGACGTTATTTACACATTTCCGACCAGTTATCACATAGTAAAGGTGTACACATAGCTGGTGGTCGAATTTAACAATTAAACTTCGTAACTATAAAGGGAATATACAATCGTGTATAATCTTGTGTGAAATACTTTCAACGTTAAATTCCTTGCTCCAAGAAGAGTAAATGGCACATCTATTCGTTTATGTTGTTGACTAAATAACCCCTTTGTGTAGGATGTGGTGGGTGGGGTAGTGTTACGAAAACCATACAGTTTTGTAACTGGAAATTATACGAACGAAGGAACAATGCCTCAGTGCCAGGCAATCGACTGCACAAACAAACCAGGAAAAAGTGGGAAAACCTTCTTTCAATTTCCGAAACTTGAAAAGGGAATTGAAAATTAATTATTTTTCTTCCCTTTTAAATATTTATATCTTTGACATTGGTGCAGTCAGGCTTATTTTAATGTTCTGTAGGCGTTGTAATGGTTATGGTCAAAAGTTGTCAAAACATTGTTTGCATCAACAATTAATATGCTGAAAACAGCAAATCTTATTATTCAATAGGGTGTTTTAACCAATATTCAGTTCAAAATACATGCAGGCAAGTCAATCTTGTCTATGCAAAAACATTCACTATAAGAATTTTATGAGACCTAAAGTAATAATCTGTGATTGATCAAGTTTTAAAGCTGTTATCAAAAGGATGTATATGATATTACACTGTAATTTACAGTCAGTGATATAAAAATATATACACACATATATTTTTCAGATTTAAATCTTAATTTATTTAAAGACAATATAAGTTAATATCATATTCGGAAGAGGTAGATAAAGTTATGAATAATGTTGGTTTTATCGGTGACTTTTGACATGCCGTTAATTTTTGTTGAGTTTTTTTTAAGCTTTAAGCACTTGTCCTTTTCCTTGAGGGGTTTTGAATAGTATGCATACCCTGCCATTTTTGGACCGGGGATATTTTGATATGTACACACTTGAGACAGATATGTATAAAGTTGAAACCATCAAAATAAAACAATCACAATCTCAGTGGCATCATTGTTCTGATGGTATACATGTAAATGGAAACAGGTCAAAAAGGTTAATTCCTAAACAGGACCACAGTACTACTAGATATACAATTTATTAGTAACTGTTTTTTAAGTAAAACCAAATAGTTTTTTTTTGGAATGATATTACTATACATTTACTTAAACCCTGATCCCCTGTATGCAACTAGAAGTTTAAACATAAACAATGATATATATATAATTCACATGAAGTTTCTCCTTTGTCTGCATCATCACAGAAAAGGTTAGACAGAACAATTAGCATATTAAATAATATATTTGTTTAAAACTTAATGTAACATGTTAAAGTTGATTCATTCATAAAACAGTATAAACAATACTTAACCCTTTCCAACATACAACAAATGTGCAGCAGATGACTTTGAAATTATAAAGTCCAAATTATGGAAACTCTCAATTAAAGATATTATTATGATTGAATATAGTTGGAATCATTATGGCAAACGAGGAAAATTCTCATCATGAGTAATTTTTCCGTTTGTCACAATATTTTCAAAAGTCGTCTGCTGCAAATGCGTCAGAATCATCAATGCGTCTGCAAGTGGAAAAGGGTTATATATGAAATTGAATACGGATTTCAAAAAGTAGGTCTTTTTAACCCAGTCCTTTTTGGTTTTTGGACCTTATTGGTAATGGTCCTTTTTGACCCCAACTCATTCTGAGCAGTCAATTGTCTACATCAATTCAAAAATACTAACACCATCATATGGACAGTTTCAGTTTATAAACACTTTATACTGGAATAGAGTATCACTATTATTAATAAATTACTTGTCTTCTTCAAAATCATAAAAATTGTCAATATCAAAATCATCATCATCTAGTAACTTACAAGCTGATAAGATTATATAACAGTGTTATAAAACACACCAAAGGCTGTACATCACAGCCAGATGGCCATACAGCATGGGACCAACCATAAACTACTGTCAATCAATGATAGCATTCCTTTGTAATACAAGGGCATGTCCAAGCACACCATCATCTGCACAGCATAGGACATAAATATGTGTAGTTTCTTTTTTAATTAAACTTGTATTGGTCATTCCCTTGTATTGTATGAGAATTAACCCCCCTTTTCAAACACTTAGAAGCTTTCTGATGCCTCTAATGAAAACATTGTGAAAAAAGGAGAAATTTCTAATTAATAGCTTTTTCTCATTATGCCACAAGGTTTTCAACTATTCATCTATTACACTTTCATTGGTTAACCCTTTCCCACATATAGGAAATCTGCAGCACACGACTTTGTAATGGAGATGAAAACCTGGTGACAAATGAAGAAATTGCTCAAAACGAGCAATTTCCTCGTTTGTCGCCATGTTTTCAAAAAGCTGTCTGCTGCCAAGGCGTCTATATGAGGGAAATTGTTAAGATTTTTTGTATGCTTCAATGTTTTCAAAGTCGTCTGCTGTAGAATTGTTGCAGAAATAGGGAAATGGTTATTTATGGTCCCTGTTGATTCAGCATATGACATTCCATTATAATATTTCATCTTATAAAGTAATTTTTGTGTTGCCTCCTTTAAAAATATCAGACACATGAAATATAAACATCTGAATAAATAGATTGATATAGAATTGAAATTATTTAAGAAAAAGCGGATTGCTCTAAATAAGTAACTGCTTTCTTTCTCGCAATGTCCTCGAAAGGCATCAAATGTTGTTTATTTGAGTTAAAGGTTTTTTTGTGCAGTTTCTCCTTTTCTTGTATTGCGTTAGAAAGTTTGTGTTGCAGTTGTCAAAGTTGCTGGGGGAAATGTTTGAATTTAATAAACCCTTATCCACATACAACATATTGGAAGCAGACAACTTTGAAAACAATCTTGGTAAAGATGTTGAAAATCTCTATAAATGAAAGTATAATTATTTAATCGAGTAGAGAAAATTGTGGCAAATTGAGAAACTGCATATTAGGAGTTATTTCTCCTTTTGCCACATTGTTTAAAAAGTTGTCTTAAATAAAATGCAAATACTTGACAGAAACGGTTAAAGAGTTATTCGAAACTAAGAATGAATAATAATTAGATAGGTCCAATTGAACTGGAAAAATACCAAGAATTTATGTTTTACAACTTTATTTACAGCAAGTATGGCGAGAGTTATGAATAAAATTGTTATTGTCAACATTGCAACATTAATGTATCAGTCTGTGAAAGGCTTCAAAGTGTTTCATAAAAAAGTTCATGCACACTGTTCAAACTGGTTTTGAATCCAGAGTATGCGGGTGATGGGAAAGCTTCCCGGATCATGGATCATTCTGAATGTAGGCCCCCTCTCTAGAACGTATCTGTTCAGTACAACAGGCTGAATGTTAGGCATCTTTGTTATGAAGAGAAGATTATCCAAATTCCCGATGGTTAAATAACTCTCCTTGCAACATGGATTTTCCTCTGGTAGCGGCCTTACGATGCAGTTATAGCATAAACAATTTTTTTTTTTAGAAATTGGAACTTGTGTGATCTCCAATTCTTGATACACATTATTCCTTTCCATTTCCAAAAGTTCGATGTTTGAATACTCCGGTTCAAAATTATATGCGATAATCTCGTCTAATTTGTACCCCGTGATTATAGAAAAATGTTAATACTCTCTCAAACTATTAATGCAGTTTAAAGTATTATAGTCAAACAGCACGAGATCAAATATAACGCAGTTGTAATTTACTAAGAATTAGTTTATCAATTATAACACGGATAAATTTACCGCTCCACTTTGATCAATAAATCATCTAAAACATACATAAATGTATACAATATTTACACCTTTAAACTATTATCCTCCAAAAAGTCGTCCTCCCTCATAATCGGCCTTTTTGGACAAACTATTTTTTTAAATTGGCCTTTCTGGACCTATAATCGGCCTTTTTGGGCTGGCCTTTTAGGCCTTCGACCCTTTTTTACCTAAATCTAAGATAAGATAGCGATCTGAACATTTCGTAACCCGTACAGTGATAACCGGAAGTGTGTAACTGATGTCAAAGGACGTTGAATACAAACAAAGATGGCGACGACCATGTGCGATCGATACCGACGTGAAAACACAAACTTTAAAAGCATATATCTTGGTAGTTCAATCATGTAAAAAAAAGTTAATTACATTAACATGATACATTACTGTAGTGCTATTTAGTGACATAGTTTAAAATGAGCAAGCGTATTCTTTTAAACATAAAAAACAACATTGATTAAAGAAAAGTATTTTATCTTTGAAAAGCCATGGTCGGATGTAGACCATGATAAAGGGAGCTAAACGATAACAAATCAAAAAACCATCACCTCTCAAATAATTGCAGTTAAAGAAATGACTTTGAAAACAAATTGTTATGCAGTTAGGTCGTCAAGTGTTGATCCAGATCAGCAAGTGCTTCCGCACAGCCTGATCTGGCTCTGTATTGTTCTCCAATTAGTCATAGAGGGCTTCAAGAAACTTCTGTAAAGAGGTATTCAGGTTCCTCCTTAGCATGGGTACGCAGGCAAGTCTGTGTCTAAACGTGTTATGATTGCGTTCAGTAAAACACTTTATATCATTAAAACTCTTTAATTAACATCAAGTTTTCGACCACTTGGTCTCTATCAAGATTTTAAAAATAAAACGGAAACTTAAGTGAAGTCAATCTTGGTGTTGAATTAAATTTTGCAAACAATACAGATTAAGGTTATTCGTGTCGCATTATTTTCCTTTTAGTTAATATATTAGTTTAATATTAACTATTTCAAAACTTAAATTATATGAAAAATGGAGTCGCCAAATTTTGAACATGGACGAGTCAACTTTAGGGAATTCTGCGTTTAAAGGGTTAGGAACGTCTTTCTTGAAATATTACTTGATAGCATCACTGAATCAGCAACACGAACATTCTCTACCGTTGTAAGTTAAGATTCTGCAACAATATCGACGAAAGGTTTGCGTGAATCTACAGCAAACGCATATCTGCTCTGGTTCCGTTTGGTTGTGACAACAGGTGTAACAACTTCAGTGGTTGGCGCCGGTGTTGAAGTAGTGATAGGTCTGCAGCAGTAACAAGTGATTCCATCCTTGTAACCTTGTCACAACATCGGTTTCGTCGTCGCCCTTTGAGTCCGCAACAGCTGCAAGATGGACTTTTCGTCGTGCTCGATTCCGTGGTAGTTTGTCCTACCGTTGACGTTGGAGGCACTAACGTTACGGGAGCCAGACTGGACGTTGGTGATGTCAGTGCGGTAGTATCAGGATATTCAGTATATGTTGTAGGTCCGTCTTTACTGAAAATTGTTGATGGTGCTTGTGTAGATGAAGTTGTAATCGGTGCTTGTATTGATGACAATGGAGTTGGTGCTTTTGTAGATGAAGTTGTCGTCGTTGCTTGTGTCGATGAAGTTGTAGTTGGTCCTTGCGTTGGTGAAGTAGTGGTTGGTCCTTGTCTCGATGAAGTTGTAGTCGGTGCTTGTGTAGATGAGTTAATTCAGAGTTAATTCAGCGGGACAAATCAAAGCTCTGTAGTAAATGTGATCAGTCCTTGTACCACATGGTGTGACGTTCCAAATATGTAACAGACTTGTAGGTGTAGAACGAAATCCTTCTTGACTGGAAAGATAACATGCTTCGGCAGAAGCAGTTGTGCTACACACTGAGGCTCTCCTTGGTCGTTGTGTGGGTGAAGTAGTGGTTTGTCCTTGTGTCGATTAAGTTGTAGTCGGTGCTTGTGTCAATGAAGTAGTAGGTGGTCCTTGTGTAGATGAAGTCCTAGTTGGTGCTTGTGTCGATGAAGATGTAGTAGGTGCGTGTGCGGATGAAGTTGTAGATAGTGCTTGCTGTCAATGAAGTTGTAGTTGGTGCTTGTGTTGATGAGTTAATTTAGAGTAAATTCAGCCGGACAAATATTGAATTCAGCAAAGCAGTTAGCTCTGTAGCAAATGTGATCAGTCCCTGTACCACATGGTGTGCCGTTCCAAATATGTAACATACTTGTAGAGCAAGATCCTGTAGGTGTTGAGCAATATCCTACTTGACTGGAAAGATAACATGCGTCGGCAGAGGCAGTTGTGCTACACGCGGAGGCTGTCTTTGATCCGGTTCGTGCATGACACTGGCGATCCAAGGACATGTCTGCTGCTCCCAACAAGCCGCTGCAGAAATTCACTCGAAACTGCTCATCAGTGAATCCATTATCAGCTGTACAATCGGGATAACTTTTTAAGTGACTTATAAATGCGTCGACAGAGCAAGAAGAAAACTGTTGGAATAATAAAAAAAATCTGACAAACCAACATATATATCCAACTCAATGTCAGAGTATCTCCTGTTATTCTGGGACCATGCAAAGTTGCTTCCTTTACAAGGGTGTATGAATACGGCTTGGTAAATCACAAGGTCCATTTATCTAGAAGACACTTTCTTCACACTTCTGTAAAGACTGACATTTCATTGGCTAGTAGTGTGACATAGAGTTCAGCTTCTTCTTCAACAGCCGCATGTATCATCATCTAGATTTGTGTTGTAAAAAGGTAACATAGTCGGTTCGTCACCTACATATACTATCTCGACGACTTTAAAGCCAGACTAGGGGGAAATAGAACGCCTCTTTCGTGAAATAGTTGGATTGTTGTCTGGTTGAAACGTAGAACTCTTTACAATTTGGTTATTGTCATACAGTGCCAAAAGCTTTCCATCGATAAAATCGCCCGGGTTTTCGCAGTCAGTTGTATTGGAACTTTGTGAAACATAGCAAGTTTCGTTGCTCTTTTCAATGATACCAGCTACATCACATTTGACCTTTCCAATTCTACATTTCACCTTTTAAGCAAACGAATCTCCTGTATTGACATCGGTATAAAAGGTGTATTTTCTTGTTCTCTTTCCATTTTCACCAGGCATTTGCATGTAAGGATTGAGTGCTAGGATCAGATCGACTTTTGAAAACATTATAGCAAAAGAGGAAAATTCCTTTTTAATTTGTATACGTTTGTATACAAATAAGTCGTCTGATGCGACAAGCATCACAGACAGAATAATACACACTGGACAAGGACATTTACACGTACTTCGAGTGACACAGCCTTGCCCATCTACAAGCCCTCTGAAATGGCAACTACCAATGGATTCTCGGTACTGAATGAAAACTCGCTCATTGTTCCTCGTTCTAATAACGATGGAAAGAAAAAAGCTACATCCCCACTTGAAGAGTCTCTGGCATTCAGAAAATATTATGTCGATGTTAATGTCGCTATGGATGCTGAGCCCTCGCAAATAAAGGAAATCCTAACTCCACAAATATCTTTTGAAACTCCACCACAAACGGACACTGTGCTTCTGGAACCTTCCCAAATAGCTACCCTACCAACGCCCATGCAACATAGTTCACTTTCATACAATAACAATTATGATCATAGATCGAACACGATGCCCAACAGTGACAATGGCAAGAGTGATTAACGGCCATAGGGAAACCGGTTACAAAACTGATTTAAATTCGCCTACAAACAAAGATATAAAAATAATTCCTTGAATGTTTGTGGTATTGTATCTAAACTAAAGGGTACCGACTTTTTGTCCTATTTATGTAAGTTTGATGTTATTGGTTTACAAGAAACAAAAACCGATGAAACCGATGAGATATGTGTTCCGGGTTATATAGTATATATGTACAATAGAACAAACTGTTAAATTATAGATCGGGCGGAAAAGCCTTATTGGCTAGAGAAACTGTAGCTTAGTACATACATACATGTGGACACAAACACGGAATGTAATCTCATCAGATTTGTTACCGTGTCTAAATGTGTGTACGGTGATAATAATAGTAACAATAATGATGATTTAAAATGTGGAAAAATGTGCCAGCTCGTTCTAGATTTGCTCATGTCGATCCGTATTTTGAAATTCAAAATAAAATATTCAGATATTTTTCTAATAACACACACTGTATCCTATTTGGAGATTTCAACGCACGTTGTGAACTTTTAACTGACCATACAAGGTAAGATGAACTAATCTCTGACAGACATGGGTTGGAAGATCTTTAAAATGATGAAATCAGTATTTTTAATGATTTTAATTTATTTGATATTCAATTACAAAGACGAAATATCGATAATACGGTTTCTAATTACGGACATCAACTGTTATAGTTATGTCGAAACAATTACTTGTTCATGCGGAACGGCATAATGAGGGGAGATTATTGTACCCCAATGTAAACATGTAACAAGAGGGCCATGATGGCCCTGGATCGCTCACCTGAGTTATGCAATGAGAGTTCTAATACAAAACACATGACAAAGTGTCAAACTGCTGAAAAAAAAAAGTGTTGTAAAGATTTTTCTTCAATTTGGCCTTGTGACCTAATACATGACCCAAATTCAATCTTGACCTAGATATCATTAAGACAAACATTCTGACAACATTTCAAGCTGATGAAGCATAAATTGCAGCCTCTAGAGTGTTAAAGACTTTCCTCAAATTTGGCACTGTGGCCTAGTTTTTTACCGTTCGTGATGTAATTATCGATGAACCTGCTAATAGTGAACATACCACAGAAAATATAGAGAGTCTTAAAAATAATAAAGCCGCAGAATTGGATGAAATAATAAATTGACAAATTACATAAATAATGAATTTTATTGTATTTGATAACCCTTTCCCACAAACAACAAACTTTAAAAACATTTAGTCCAAATTCGAAAATATATTTTAAAAGTTAAATTATTGAATAGAGTTGAAAACAATGTGGCAAAAATGAAAAATGTATTCATTATGACCTATTTCTCATTTTGCTACAATGTTTTCAAAATGTGTCATCTGCAGAGGCTTCAGAATGCGTCTGTATGTTTGAAATGGATAACAGGTTGAATGAACCGGAGAGAAAAAAGATTTCATTTAGAGGGACTAATGCCCAGTTTTGGTGTCACACTTTTTAAACTATGAAAATATAAGGAGTATTATTAGAGGTTGAAATAAAGCTAATTAATATTTAAATAGAATCTGTATGGATCATTCATTTTATAGATTTAGAATGAGCACAATCTTGGTTATCATAGTACCCGTAAAGGCATGATTTATACATAGTGAATACATGTATGATGTTTTATGGTGCATCGACAGCTGAGGTCATTAGCGTGCACGGACAAATATAAATAAGAGGAGAATAAGACGTTACTTTATAATATAATCGATGCAATACTGTGTTGAAACATCATGTTTTGTAAATACACTCGTTTTAACGACCATTCTAAGTAATCAGTATTCATTTGGTGAGGTAGTCTAATTAACATGCGAATGGAAACCGTAACAAGAAGGGGGGAATGAAACTACCTTTCCCAGACAATTAAGATAATATATTAAGTTGTTTTTACAATACAATACAATACAACAGTTTATTTGCGTACTTAGTACTTTTGCCCACAATGCATACATATAATAGCACATACAACATGTAGTAATGTGCGAAATCATATTTCCTCAAAAAGCTTTGAAACATAGAATGCTATTTGTTTTAATAACTACTAGATTTTAATTTTGAAGGAGACAATCACATTTGGTAAATTTACTTTACTTGGTAAAAGCAAGGCATCTGTTGCATTAAGCAATATACGAAATTTCGATTTTCTCTTTCAATATTAAAATGTTTAATGTTGAGTTTTTGGCTTACTGTACATAAATATATGTTCATCGTCAGGCCATAAGGGGTTTCTCATTGACTCTCCGTGAACGATCATGGTAAGGTAAATTGACGTAAACAAATAGGGCTACAGTTTCAATATTCCCAATGAGTTGTCAACAGATGCAGGACTGAATTAAATCTAGACGGTCAGTAAAGGCTATGACGATACTTATTGTTCACTAGAAACAGATGTATTAAGACCCTTAATCGCCAGTCACGGCTTATATATAATTGGGCCTCTCCATGAGAAAACCGGTGATAGTGACAACTTCTTCGATTTTGGGATTTTCACATTTTCATATAGTTCAACCTGTCTAGTTTCGTTTGATATATATGTGGATTTCGTATTATAAATATTGACACCGTAATGGACGTCAAAGAAAGACATGTGTTACTTATCATTGAAATGACGTCGAAATTATTGTGATAATTTATGCTCGAGGCTCAAACATATTCGTCATTGACAGCAACGTTATTCTTAATTTTATCAAAATGGTTTCAGTACATTTTAAGTCATTCAACGTAAAACTTCATTGAATAATGGTGCATTTTAAAATGTTCAAAGCAGTTGGAAATCATAAAAGAGTAAAATAATTGCAAAAGAGCAAAACATCGTGAAAAGAGCAAAACATCATAAAAGCGATGTTTGCTATTCCCAGAATAACACTTCTCCGGCAGCAGACGACTTTGAAAACATTAAGTCAAAAATATAGAAGATCTTTACAAATGCAGGAACAATTATTGAATAAAGTTGTAATTTTTGTGGCCAAAGGAGAAATTTCTCATTACGTTTTCAAAAGTTGTCTTCTGCAGGAGCGTCAGACAGCGGCTTTATGTGGGAATGTTTATTGTAGTCTCTACTCGTTCATAATGAATCAAGTGTTGAAGAATGTATAGTAAAGATTATAAGAAGAATGGACTCAAATACGGTTTGATCGAAATTAATATTACTTCCAAGCATCAACGTGTAGGTTAAACTGCGAGCAGGTTCCATTTTCATCCATAGTCAATGAAAAACAGTTCACAAAATTTACGTTCTATTTGATTTGTGGTTGATGAACATGTTATGTCTTCAAAACCTTTATAATCAAAATATCATTGTAGAAATTCAAAACAGTGATTTGTTAAAAGCGTACATTGATAACAGTGTATGTTTATACTAATTATTATGGCAATGATAAGATTATTCTATGAACTGTTAACTATTTACGGTTCATATAATTATCTTATCACGGCATATTAGTTGACAAGTGAAATATTTAACCCATAACCTGTAACCCTTTTCCCACCAACAACAAAATTGTAAATCAGAAACAATCAAAGCGAAATATGTTACATTTCTTTTAATTAACAGACTTTCTTTCACAACGTAAGATTGATGATAGCATTATAAAGGATTACTGTGTCTTATTAAAAGAAACAAAAACAAACCAATATAAGCTATTAACTCTTGAAAAAAAACAAAAGAATAAGTTTATATGTTTTGTTGAACCCTTTCTCTCTCACATCCCTCCTTTTATTAGTATGCGAAAATTCATCGGATATTGAGATGCTAAAAAGCATCTACATATGAGAAAGGTTAACCATCGTTCATTTAAAATATTACTCCTTGTGGTTAATTAAACGCGTGTAGGCAATTTTTCTTTCATTTATTTGACTGAAGGGTGAGGCGCAAATCAATTATTTTTGAATTTGATGGAAAATATTATAACCCTATGTTACTGTCAAACATACATGCAATGTATCTTTGTGTGTTATTAGCTTGATATCACAGATTGGCCGATGCAATGATGGAATTAAATGAAAATAAAATTATTGAAAAGATTTGAAAACATTGTGGTTTGAAGAAACTGTTCGTTTTTACAAGTGTATATTAAGATCTACCCGCACGTACACCACACATGAGCCAGGTGTATACTGTTTGTCCGAAGATTAACAAAGGGTTCTTTAACCTTTACACCTAGATCCGGATTAAATTGTATGGATTTGCAAGCTGATCTGTTTATTTAACGCTCGCAAATGCATGAAAGTTTGTTTTCGTTCAGCAACACTCAGTTATACATCTATTATTGAATAATAATTACACAAAACAATGTGTTTTGTATCCGTAATTTCAACCAATTCACACGGTTTTATTTCAAAGACTTTTGTTTTTCTATGACTACAAGTTCAAAACCTTTACTGGGGGCTATAAACTATTCAATTTACTTTTCGCAGATGCAGATACACTTTTTTCATACAGTCTTGTATAACACCATAACAGCGTTAACATATATTCAATTTTTATTTAAATTGAAAGGTGATCGCAATAAATAGCTATAGGTACACAAAATTCACATAATCAAAACCAAAAACGAATGAACGAAACTGCGTATGTGTCAATGGTAAAAACCATTTCAAATCAACCTAAGAAACTCATTCTTTTTTTACTCTAAAGCTTAAATGGATCATTCAAAGGGGACATTCACAAATTATGAAAAAAAACTAGTAATAAATTATTCCAATACATGGGGTAGATTGACCGGCTTGTAACAGTGTGTCGATCTTCATTTCATCATGAACATGGTGTTTATTAACCAAATCAAACTCTGTGTAAACTTGCTAGTATACTTCAGCGTACACACACAAATGACGTTACACTTTGAGTGATGACTACGTCATCCTTATGCTTTGTCACTATCACCGGTTTTCTCATGGAGCGGCCCATATATATATATATATATATATATCTCCAAACTGTCAAACGTAAATATATTCATATCTTTTTCATCAAGGGGGATTAATAGGCCTGTCTAAAAATCACAAAAACAACACTTTATTATCTCCCTTTTTTATGCCTCCATATTTAAAAACAACAATGTAATCACTTATTTAAATGTTTTGGTGAAATGATAGATTGGGATTTAACACCGTTTTAAACAATTGATCAATCATATCACGTCGGCCAGTTCACCTACTCATATGTTTCCCGGGTTTTCTCACACACAATATACCTTCCAAGCAACTGGCTGCTTTTCCACATAGACTGTTAGCCCATTGGTGAAAGATGAATGTCGCTTGTCACAGTGACATTTGTCAAACGTCGGAAAGAATGTTGGCCGAGATGGGGTTCGAACTCACAACCCCTGAATTGAAAGCCCGCGTCACCTACATAATGAGCTACCGGGGCTCGGCTTAAATGTTTTGGAGTTTGATTGCATTTGTGTTGTGTATTCCCCCCAATCAGTTTCTTGAGGTTGTTTTGTTTGTTTTTAAATGTAATGATAGTTATCATAGATTGATAGATTGGGGTGTGACGTCGTTATCAGCGGTATTTAAGTTACATCACGGCGGCCATTGACTATTAAGCACACTGATGGAAGACGAATGACACAAGTCACATATCGGTTGTCAATAATCGAAATGTATGGCTGAGCCGTTTTTTAACTCTCGATGATTTGATTGATAATCCTCGTTGTAGACTCTGCGTAATGTACCAACCCGGATCAGCCTAAGCATGCCGCACAGGCTAACCCGGATGGACACTTTTCGCTTCCTGTGGATTTTCTGTTTCAGGAATCATTTCTCTATACCTCTATCCCCCTGAGACGGAATGTGTCGGCCCGGATAAGCCTGCGCGGACTGTGCAGTCTGATCTGGGTCGATAAATTACCCAGAGTCGAAATCGTTGCTTTTCTCGCGGGACGGATCATATGTTCTTTAAGCTACTGTTACACATTGTCGTACAGCGTTAACGGATGTCCGGACGGATAAAAACAAAACTATCCGATGGTGAAAGTCGTCTTCGTTACTGCTCGAGGACGGAAGACAAATGGAATTGGACCGTATGAAAAGCACGATCATCGGAGTCATTTACCAGACATCGTAACGGATACCGACGTACGAATAAGGTCACAATACACCAAATAAATTCCTTCTTTGTTTACATGTAAATCAACCAGCTTCAACCCTCGTTTGTCACATTTTCTAAGCGTTTCCCATGTAGAACACCATATATCATTGAAAAGAGATACTTCTTACCTTTAAAATAATCCATAGAAAATGTGGGGTCATGTATTATGCAAGAAAGAACTCGCTCTGTGAAGATGGGGACCGTCCTTTTTACCACAATCCAGCTAGGCTGAAAATGGGTTCACTTTCACACAAGGTCAACATACCTAAAATGATCAAATCAAACAGTTCCAGTTCATCCTCTACATATTTACAAAGAATTTACACCCATTGTCACATATCCAATGCAGTCTGGGCCAGATGTACAACCATTTCTAGGCAAACAAAGTTTTGTTTACGCACTACTTGGCGTAGATCAAAGGGGCCCGCGGATGTATTTAGCGTAATTTGACCATAACAGACTCCCGGGATTAACGATAGTGGACCGCATGAGAAACTGACAAAATGTACTTGTACAGCGGATCACGTGCCGGACGGGGATAGGCTCATTTTTGACACTGAAGATATATATTCAATTGTAGCTTCTCCCAATCACAGTTATTGTTCAGTTTCATTACAGTCAACCCATAAGTCAAGTAAATAAAAGTCAAAGATGCAGAATAGCCTCCAAGCTGGGCATGAAGAAGTTCTTGAATGGGTTGGGAAGCATCATTTCCTTTGAAATTGGATGCACAAGGACCTAACAAACGACACGTTTATATTACCTAGAGGATGTACGTCGCTGTCCATATTGGACCCGATAAAGACCCGTTACATGTACGGTAGTTCTACTGTACATATCATGAAGTCGTCAGTGTTATCCAGTGGACCCCGGGACACAGTCGTTATTCATTAGTTCTATGCGTTCCTTTACAGGAAACCGTCCGCTGAACATGCGTTCCATGTCCGACACATGTCCTGTTCAAACGTTGCATGTCAGGTAGTAGTCCGACGGCGAGAACGCTAAACCCGACCCGTATACGAACTGACACGTATGGGACGAGGAATGCACGCGTTCCGAACAAAACGCATGCCTTGCGAACAACGACCGTGCAACGTATGGATGCCATTGCCCGTTAGAGTCCGTTCCATGTTTGTGCATGTACAATTCTTCCCACCGGATTAAACGGATCTCGTGTCTGACAAGGAACACATTCACTGAACAAGAGAAGGACATTAAACGCATGCGAATGGAGAATCTTGCTCCCTGTCGGACGTCCGTTAACGCTCTACGGTAAGGTGGCGACAGTACCGGTAAGAATTCCAGAAACATGTACACAATATTCTTATTTACGTTAAAGTTTTGTGTATTATACATTTCAGATATTTATCCATTATCTCCTAAACGTTTTAACAGCCACTTTATCATGTATCGGAACTGTGTACAGCTGTATATCCGGAGCCCTTTGTGCCGGTATGGAATTGAAGACGTCACGTGGGACTGGAGACGTAATACAATTCTGTAAACCAAACACTGAGTTGTCGTCAGTTTTCGCGTTTGTGAACGGTGGTATGTGCATTCTAGTGGGAATTTGGAGCATGCGAGGGGTTTGCTTTTTCTGTTACTATGGAAGTTTTTGTGGACTAAATTATAACACTGAAGTATAAATACAATGTTTTCGTCTATCACTTAACGTTTTGCGGAAGGATTATTACATCATAAGTATATTTCAGGGATGATAAAAACTGGTTGGGCATCATCGGTTGACATCCGTATTATAATATGATTATAGTGTCTAATTCAGCCAGTTGACTTGTCGATCTGCGTTTAAAGGTTTTATAATGGAGTATTGTCTGCAGGTTTGGAGTATTATTAGATCTCTGTAAATAAATCAGAAAGGTAAATTGGCGTAAAACCAATGAGGCCACACTTGTAGTCCTTTGTCAAAAGAAGAATCTAGGACTAATATATACAAATGAACAGACAGTGGCGGCTCTGGTTAGACTATATCGAGGGCTTGGCGTAAAACGGTTGTAACTAAAATTAGTATTTTTTTACCAAGGTTAATCACCTCGCCATTAAGTCTTTATAAGCGTTACATCATTTTTCTTGGTAAACAATGTAAATTTAGGTGCCATTGCTCGTTTTGAGCAATGGCATCTAAATTTGCATTGTTTACAAAGAGGTCAAAATTGCCCCTAATCCAGGGTTTTCAAAATAGGTTTTGAGTTACAACCGTTTCACGCCAAGCCCTCGATATGGATGCGCAGATACGCCTGAGTCTCCACTGTTCACAGATGCATTAAAACCCAAATCGCTAGACGAGATTCCACTATATTCTATGTTGATCCAACACAACTATCAGACTATTTTAATGTCACTCTGTGTCGTACCCTTTTATTAGACAGTGCCTGCTGGTTGTTTGATCATGCCTTAATTGATTAGAAATACAGGAGGGCCTGATCAAACTGCACACACTATTGGATTATTCCTCTTGCTCTCTGCTGCTCTAAGAATAATAGTCGCAAAGTTTATTTTTATTTTTTTTTATACACGTCGATATCATCCAAATGATTTAACCCTTTCCCACATACAACAATTCTGCATCAGACACTTTGAAAACATATTGACAATTATAAAACAAGTTACAAGTTTAATTATAAAAAAGAGTTGAACACATTTGGGTAAAAGGAGAAATTGCTCATTTTGAGCAATTTCTTCTTTTGTCACAATGTTTTCAAAAATAGTCTTTATAAATTACAATTAAGGTAGAACAGCATTCGAACGGTTGTCTACGAAAACCAAACTTAAAGTAATTATTATATCTGTTGGAAAAAAGACCTGTGCTATAGGATCAACAGTGATATACTTCTTTGCAGAAGTTTCTCGAAATTTTCTATGACTTAATTGCAAACAATATAAATCCAGATCGCTCATTCTTACTTGAAGGACATTGTGTCAAATGATGAGAAGTTCACAGATTATTTGAACAGAAATTTCAGTGTATTTAATGCAGAATGTACCCAGTCTTTCAACGCGAAATTAGAGTCCTTAACAATATAATCCTATTTTTTTTATCGTAAATTACACAGAAAACTCTTTGTGCTACGATAGTTTATACAGTGTTCAATAACAAATACTTTCATTTATAGAGTTGTCCTATTTTCTCTCTCATGTGATTTCAAAGCCGTATATACTGCAGCTTCTGTCTTCTAGAAAGATACTAGTTTTCTGTTAAGGTTCACGTTTGTCCTAAATCATGCAATACTATTGTTTTGAAATTCTGACCACTTACACGTGTGTATATGGTTATCTTCAATTGCCTTTCTAATACAAAGGGCATTACTCTGTCACGCATTTGAAAATAGTTATGACCCTTTGGCATTTAAACTCCTAAATGATGTAAGTGGTATTTGGACTATTCATTCACCATCATAATCATTATGTGCATGTTTAGCACAAGGGCTATAACTGTATCAGACATTTCATATGAGTAGTTGTCGTTCTAGAACTGCATCAATTGATTGTTTTGGTGTCTTACGCCTCTTTCAATAATGTTTCACTTATATCACGGCGTTTCCCGGATAAGTTACCAGTTATCCTCACACCAGCCAGTCAGTCGTAATGTTTACCCCGCAACTCTGAGCGCCAAGAATGGCAGCCATTACTACCATTTATAAAGTCGTAACACTGCACCAAACCAGAGGAGTATTGGCGCGTGCCTTCGGTGGTCTTAAAACTTGAAGCACTTTAGTTAGATTCAAACCGGAACACACTTTTATGCCTTTACACATCAGATAGAGAATGAGGTATAATTGAGATCTTCACAGTCGACGTGCGTAAATGCATCTAACCTTTTCCCATTTGCAGATGCATTCCGAAGCAATTGCAGCAGAACGACATTTGTAAACATTGCGACAAAAGGAGAAATTGTTCATGATGAACAATTTCCCGTTTTGCCTCACTGTTTTCAACTCTATTACATAATTAAACTATTATTCATCGAGATATTGAACATGTGTGGCATTACTTGTTTCCAAGTCGTATGTTGCAGAATTGTCGTATGTGGGAAATGGTTAAGTCGATCAAAGTGAATCAATGTACATGTATCTAAACATCTAGTGTTCTGTAAACGATTTCGTGACAATGATTGCTTGGTTCTTTATTGTGTCACCGCTATGAACAAAGAAATGCTTTCTTCGTTCTTTATCATGTCACCGCTATGAACAAGAATGCTTTATTCGTTCTTTCTTGTGTTACGGCTATAAAAAAAGACTTTCTTCGTTCTTTATTGTGTCACCGCTATGAACAAAAATGCTTTCTTCGTTTCTTATTGTGTCACCGCTATGAACAAATATGTTCTCATGAATATATCTTTCTTCGTTCTTTAAAAAAAAATATACTTTCTTCGTTCTTTATTGTGATTGCATTATGAACAAACATGTTATTTGGAGATAGTATTGACAGTGAATACTTCGTTTTGTATTGTGAAAACGCGATGAACAAAAATGCTTTAAAGAAAAACTCTCGACAAAGATTTCTTCTTTCATTTGTTTGAACACTTTATGATCAAATAAGTTTTATGAATATGTTTGTAACAATGGTTAAATATTTTTGTGAAGACATTCGTGACAATAAAACTGACATTGTTTACTTGGATTGAACATATACATATATATGTATATTGAACATGAACTCTGTCTTTGTTATGAGATTAATTTAGCCCAGTTTATGACAATTCTTTTTTATTTGAATGTATGTGTTGAGTGAGATTGAGTGAAATGGATTCAAATATTTATATGACATACATGAAGTACATAACAGTGTATATATAGTAATTTCTATTTACAAAAGTACGACTTTTGAATGCCCATAATCAGTATTATCTCCTTTTGCCATGACATTTAAAAGAAAATCCTACTTCTGCGTGACCATGTATAATAATTGAAGTATTGTTAACATACCAGGACACAATTTATCATAACACTGTTTGTTTTTACAATGTCTTATTTATGATAACAGTATCCACTTGTTAACATGTCTTGTTTATTCATTTAAATCAACAGGTCATGGGCCAGTCAAGCCAAAACAACTCAGTCGGTAACGACGAGGGCTATCAGTCCTGGGTTCATGAGTTCGAACCCGAGCTCATTATTTCACTTACTTCCTGGAGACCAGTTCACGTAGACGTCGGGCAAGCTAACCCGGCACAACGTGAAATACACCTACCAAGAGGACGAAGTTAGTCCTTGATACAGTATAAATAGAGAATAATAGGTTGGTGCCGTGGATTGAGAAAGTTTATCTGGCAAGGCGGAGTAATTTATCGGGTGAGCCGAAGGCGAATTCGATAAGTTACGGTGCCGAGCCAGATAAACTTTCTCAATCCACGGCATTTACCTATTATTCTATTTATCCTATTTAAATATTTATTTATTTAAACAACTAAAATCGCTGTCAATTTATCGAAGATATTTGCTGTTTTTTATCGATTGAAGTTGGAATTTACAGCGACACTTGCTAAAAAAAGTAGTCCCGGCTAGCAGGTGCCCGTCAGCTTATCACGTGATCAACTGACGTATATCAAAATAAATATACGGCACCCTGTTATCGGGTCGAAATTGCTAGACGTGACAGGATAATAACCAATACAAATCATGATAAAAACGTTATGTAAGATGTAACAGTCGGAAGCACATTTTTGATATTCACAGCTATGATTTATAAACTTCACGTGCTTTTTCCGTGAGGAAAAAACATTGCACGAGTTTCCGGAGATACGGTGATTCAACATCCTTACCGCAAACAGAAATAGGTTTTATGTTTTTTTGGCAAATTTAGTAAACTATATGTAAGATTTGAAAAAAAAAAACGTCTGAAAATAAACATCGCATGTTTAATGTTAATATTATGTTCACTCCACTGGGTTGAAATCTTTAAAACATCACTAGTAACTGGTTATGCACATCATAGGGCAACGCATTTAAAGGGGAATACTTTTTATAAGACCAAAAGAAAGAGCTCAAAACAGTCGGAAATCATAAAAAGAGTAAAATAATTACAAAAGAGCAAAACATCGTGAAAAGAGCAAAACTCATAAAAGTTATGTTTGTTATTCCCAGAATAACACTTCTCCGGCAGCAGACGACTTTGAAAATATTAACTCTTTCAGCGCCACAGGCAATATTGAGGTTTTTGCAAACAATGCTGATTCAGGTGAGTCAGCTCGTAACGAGCTGTCTCACCTGAAATCAGTATTGTTTGCCTTTTAGTTACCAAATATAGTTCAAAACTTTCATAACATGAGAAATGGACACACCCGATTTTGAACATGGAAGAGTCTACTTTAAACAATTCGGCGCTGAAAGAGTTAAGTAAAACATATAGAAGATCTTTACAAATGCAGTAACAGTTATCGAATAAAGTTGTTAACAGTGTGGTCAAAGGAGGAATTGCTCATTATGTTTCCAAACGTTTCTGTAGGGGCGTCAGACAGCAGTTATATGTGGGAATGGTAACGGTAGGCTAAGATTATAATAAGAATGAACTCAAATACGGTTTGATCGAAATTGATATTACTTTCAAGCATCTACAGGCAGATTAACCTGCGAGCAGGTGCCATTTTGATCCATTTTAAGGAATGGTTGTTCTCACAATCTTAATACAGGTGAGCAGCAGATCAAGTTCATGCGATGCATTGAATACTTAAAATCAGCACTTAACCCTTGTTCACATGTAGACGCATGTTAACTCATCTACAGTAGATTACTTTTAGAAACACTGTGGCAAGAGGAGAACTTGTTCATTACGAGCAATTTCTTCTTATGTCACATTCTGTTCATCTCTGCTCAATAATAAACTTTCATTTGGAGAGATTTTCCATATTTTCTTCTTTTCAAATTCGTCTACTGCAGATTTGTTGGATTTGGAAAAGGTATAAAAGTACAGAAAAAATACCATTTATTCAAAGACAATTGTTTGACCAGTTTCCATGACATTTCAAATATTTCTTAATCTTTCTGTAGCAGGGTGATATACAACAACGATAACAAAGACATACTTTCTTTAACACAGACACATATTGACACCTCTACATCAGGTGAGTTTTGAATGCAAGATATATTCCTTAAGATGATAAACTGCTTCTTTTCCCATGTTTAATAAATGCAACTAAAAATGAATGCTTTCCTTTAAATCACAAAGTAAATAAAACTGGTTAAGATCTATGTAAACCTTTTCACTTAATTTCTTTAACTTGAAAACAGGTTTCTTCCTTCCTCTTTTTTTATAGTTAATGAAAACGAGTCATAAATATGCATTCTAATTGATTTGTGGATGATGACCATGATATGTCAAGATTTTGTTTAAACTGTATTTGTGCTTGTGTCATTATTGTAAAGGGTAAATGGTCTGTATCTCCTGATCACTCACCGTAACAATAACAAATACAGTGACAATTCACTATTTTGAATTACTACAATGACGCTTACGCATCATTGACTGAAGCGCTGAAAATGGCATTGTCCACACCCAAAATTATACTACTTAATTAAACACGCATACTGATTTAACTTGTTATCAACTTCGCGACAGTCACTCAGCAGCTTATATACTTAATATATGACAAATTCATGATAATTTACAGTCATATATAATTTAAATAGGTAATTCTCAAGAATGCAATAAAAAAAATAATATATTTTCCTTAAATATTTTAACACTAAGCGATGATTGTATGGGATATCATTCCACATATATTTACTACAATATGTGAAAGAGTTCTTTATACAATTGGTACGGGGTATATCTTTTAAAACAAGATCCTTATTTGATATTGATTGCAGTTTATGGGTTTTATTTTCAGAAAATATTGATTGGTTGAATAACATAGTTACCAGGCGGCATCAAAACATGAGTAAATGTTATCTTCAACTAACATCTCGCCCTAATCCACTTGGCAAATTTCAACAAAACTTCACATAAATGTTGTGGTGGTCCCCTTTCAATTTCTTTCAAAGATATAAATTATAAACACAACTTTTCTTGCTGCTGCAGCAAGAAGGTAGTAAAATGCATACACCTTGGAATTCTTCTTCTCTGAATCCGGAAGTTTTAGTCTGATTTCAAAATACATTTGTAATTTAGCGGAAATGTTTCCTCAGTGACTATCTACAGAATTTGTTCAAGCCATATTGAATGATTTGAAAAAGATAGCTACAATGCTGCATCAGAGTAGGGGTAAAATGAACTTTTACTTCAAACAAAATCTCCTCCTAAACCATTTGACTGATATCAACCAAACTTCACGGGAACGTTACTTTGGTGGTACTCTTATACAGTGTTCAAAGATTTAATATCATTACAAATATCCTTTTTTGATAAACTATGAAAAGCTATGATAAGCTCATTTACATTGTCTACTCCAAGCAGTTTCAATCACGCTCTTTATTAAATGTTCTCCGATATGAGCAGTTACACATATGCTACTTAGCTATTACGCAGGTGATCGATTCAGGGCCACGCGTGCCCTCTTTTTTTTTGAGATGCAAAACTCTTTTGTACATTATTACATTGGCTTTGGTTAAAGTCTGTTAATTTTTAACACATTTTCTGTCAAAATAGAAGCTTGAAATCAATTTCATTTAACACTCACTGACATTTAAGTATAATACTGGAGATGAACATACAGAAAAACTATTTAAATCATTCAAAACACAACTGTTTTGGTAAATTACACTTCTAAGCTTACTGTGGGTCATTGTAAACATTAATATATTGCATTAATATATTGCGTACTCTGAATGCACCAGTTGGTCCAGTACAGTTAATAAATACAAACAAACCTGTACTGTCATGAATGTTCATGGTGGGATTTCCATAGAACTATTGGGTAATATGATCATTAAAAATGTACCATGTTGACCGAATGATATATTGATTTTCACAAGACCAACAAGAATTTATGATCTTGAAAATATTTCATTCTGGCCTGATGCATCGTTACTTGTTGGTCATGTTGGAGATTTGTTTAAATAAATATTTCTATCTGCACTTCTGCATCTTTCTGTACTTTATTTTATTATTTACTAAACAATATGGCAACTGTCTATAAATGAAAGAAAACTAATTGAATAAAGTTGAAAACTTTGTGGTAAGAGAAAACCTTCTTAATTATGCTCAATGTTTTTAAAAGTCGTGATTGCTGTAGGGGCGTCAGAATGCGTCTGTATGTGGGAAAGGATTTAAAAGAGTTGCATCGAGCAAAATTAACTTGTGTTTCATCGCCATCTCGTCATCACATAAAGGCTATTAGGCGTTGAAATGGTGGGGTTACACATCTATACTTTTGTAACAGGGCACAGGGCTAAGTATAGTTAATTACATCAGCCAAATAATCCTTGTATTAGCTTGAAATGCTTGTATGTGTCTACCTTACTGTAGTGGATGTAGGTAAGTGACTTTGCAGTCTACATGTATGTGCCTGTTTATGTGATGTTTGATTTTGGGATTTTTTGAGAAATTGACTTTGTGCACAAAGTGAATGTAGCTTTAGGGTCTACCAAACTGTTTGGAAAGATGCCTGACCCCTATGTTATGGTTTCAGCAATACCGCCTTATCTTCTATCGAAAAAAGATGGTTTTCACGATTAACGGTAAATTTTATGTAAGTATCTTTTGAAGGAAGGTTAGATTTAAGTTAAATCTCAACTTTAATTTTAAAAATTCATGTTTAAGAGGGGAATATGCTGTGAACCAGTGGTTTGTGTTGAGGCTATGATACTAGACTTTCGTGGTTCAACCCCTTCGCTGTGGTCATAAATTAAACTTTTATGTTTTACATCGAAACAAGATTTCAGCTTTTATTAATCACGCTCGACGTCTGCTTCCCGTAGACTTAACGAGTACTCACGCCATTCGTGTAGAAAGTCCTAAAAGCTGAGCCCGCTCGTCACGGAATTCGAACGGGGACCTTGGGAATGAGAGGCTGACATTCTATAATTGCTCCACTGTCTTCCACTGCAGTGAAAGTGAAGTACCATTGGGCAATGTACTTTACTGATGTTGGTCTTGGTGAATCAACCAGGGGTCACGAATAAGTGTCTTGTCAGCGTGATATATCTGAAACGGCGTAAATCCGCAAAAAAAAAGGAACGAAGCTTGATAGTCGATAACGAGGTAGCCTTTCAATCAAGTGGTCTTGATACAAACGTGTGTATTATACTCGACGCGATCCTGACTTGTGTGCACATACGTACATGTATATTATACTGAGGTCTCCGAACTTCGTGAACCTTTGCGTTCAAAGAATTACGCTCTCGAGGACGTCATGAATCTTTAGACATCAGTAACTATTTCATTTTTTTCCCAGCCGACTGCTAGTACCAAGTCCTTTGAGAAAATGGCGAGAATAATGACGTCATGACTACGATATATATAAAGAATAAGTGTTTGTTTCGATGAATTTGATTGATTGATTGTTTTATGTTTTACGTCGATTTCAAGTTATATCAGTTATGAGTTATATCACGGCGTTTCCTGGGTAAGTTACCAGTACTACTGGTACTTTTATCCTGACACCAGCCAGTCAGTCGTAATGCTAAACCCGCAACTCTGAACGCCAAAGAGGGCAGTCATTACGACCATTTTAAAGTCTTTGATATGACCCGGCCGGGGATCGAGCCCACTAAAAACCTAGCCGGACGCTTTACCCCTTCACCACCGAGGCGGTTTGTTTCGATGAAAGATCAATATATGTTTTTTTTCTGATGAACCTCAAAATAGTGGATGTCTTTTTGTTCATGACTGGCTATGCCAAGAGTAAAATGAAAGTACTGAAAGTACTAAAAGTAGAATTGCGATCGTTTAAGAGGAGATACAGATGCATATAGAAACATTAATCTAATAAAAACCATGACAGACACGAAATGAAGCATCAGGCCAGAATGAAATGCTTCCAATATCATAATTTTTCTGT
This sequence comes from Serripes groenlandicus, assembly GCA_031761405.1. NCBI lineage: Eukaryota > Metazoa > Mollusca > Bivalvia > Cardiida > Cardiidae > Serripes > Serripes groenlandicus. The sequence continues at coordinate 128,460 of JASEVX010000191.1, forward strand.
TTGTCTTGTGAAAATTAATTGACCCCAACTCCTAATTTATCATTTGGTGCACATGGTACTTTTATTTATGATTGTATTACCAAATAACTCTATGGAAATCCTGCCATGATCATTCATTACAGTACAGTGTCTTCCTATTGATTGACTGTACTGGACCATATGATGCATTCACAGTATGCAATCCATTAATGTTTTCAATGATGACAGTAAACGTAGAAGTGTAATCTATCAAAACAGTTGTGTTTTACAGTTTAGGCATTTCACTCCCTTCCTCCTGCCACAGTAAAAACAGATGTGTTCAGAATTTATATATTTGAACACATTTGAAAGAGGACCACCAAGTGAACATTCCTTTGAAGATTTGTTGAAATTTCCCCGGTGGATTTGGATGAGATGTCTTTTGAAGCTAATCATTGAATCTACCTCTGTTCTGATGCCGCCTGGTAACTATGTCTTTTAACCAATCAATAAGGCTTAAATAAGTATGAAGAGGGTCAATGAAGGAAGAAATTAAACAAGCACTTTCATAAGAATGGTATTTTAAAATTATTATTAGCACTTATGCTTCCTATCTAGGTGTTGTGAGCTAGCGGTTGGTTATGGGGAAACTGTGTAAACTGTGTTTGCTTGAGTTATATGTTTGTCGGGAAGCTTGCGGACAAGCAGGAAATATTCAAATGACTGGGTTGACTCCACAATATTAAAAGGGTTAGGGAAAGTATGGACAAAATAGGGTCTATTATAAATAGTGTTCAAAAGGGTAGAAGAATATACCAAAAAAGGCAAAGTAGCATTCAATATACATGTTTTATTAATTCCTAATTAATAAATTGTTCTAAATGCATTTAACTATCTTATAACAAATAACAGATGTAAAAATGGCAATCTCTGACTTAAATATTGCAAACACAATATAATAGTAAAGGATAACAACGTAATAAATAAATAAATACTCTAATCTATGATGGAAAAGGGAGGTGGTGGAGTTCCTTCCTATAACTGGCCTTTTATGAATATGAAGTGTTAAATTATTAACTAAAAATAATGTTCTCCTAGATAAAATAATTCCTTACTTAAGTCTTAAATGAAATAAGAATAAATGAGTAACAGAATCTAATGGAAATAAATATAAATTAACCTAAGATATGACGACGTGGAGTCCCGAAATCTGGTGGAACCACGGCTTTTATACCGTTGTTCCCACAGAATTCCTTGCGGGAATCCAACAACGTCGGGAAAAAATCCCAAAACGTCAGTAAGACTGCAATTTCCCACAGCGTCGGGAAAATCTTTCCCGATGCGTTGCGAAAGTATGAAACAGACGATGGTGGTGCACAAAAAAGTTGCATATACGCCATTAAAAGCAATGAAAGTTAAACAAGTTCTGAAGTAAATCGATAAAACATTAATTAAAGAAAACTATTATCACCTAAAATATAGTAACAACTGATGGGAATGTATAATAACTTTAAATGATCTGAGTCGGCCGGTTAATTTACTGATGACTTTGCCCAGTTACTAGGTCAAACTACCCACAATGCATTGCAAAATGACAACAACAAATATGGCGGCCGACTCAAACTGCAGTGGTTACAATTCGATGGAAAAGGCAAATACGATGACGACTGGGCATTGTCAGCGACTCTGAATGCTTGCAGATTAGCATGCAGTTATAAAATGTAAGGTTCGCAGATTCCAAATTAATTGACAATGTTTAGATGACTAGTAAATGGCCTACACAGTGGTTGGAAGTTTGTCACATGTTTACAACAGTAAAAACACGGGGCATAACATAGGTATGCCCTGATCCTCTAACCTACAGTATGTCATCTGCAGTCTAATATATTTTTTATCTCCTATTTACAAAAATCCAACATTGGAAATTCGAGAATGACATTTTAACTGTAAATTTGCAACAGGGCTAGTTATTTCAATATAAAATAATCTGATTCTAAATTATATTTTGCTTTAACGCTTACATTGTATTACAAATGAAATGTAACATACTTCATTTTATACCAACATTAAAAACATCTGATTGAACTCTAACTTTTCTAATAGATAATTTAGTATGAAGAAGATCATTTTTGTCTTATAAATACCCACAAAATGCATTTTTTGTTTTATCTAAAATGCTATAGTTAGGAAGGAAACTGTAAATTTAAGTTTCTAACATATTCTCTTATCTTTATTGCGCGGGTATATGTGGTTATTTTGAACTTTTAACCACAGTTGACGATGAAAGGAGAAGTTATTTTTCACTCTGTTTTGAACTTTATTATAAAAATACACTCTCTGTACTTAGCAACTGTCCATGATGTGTTAACGTGCTACAGGGTGCCCTATCTTTCTAATCACCTGAAAGGAAGACTCAGAGTGATCTATTTTGATTAATTCTCCCTGTCTGTCCGTCTCCTTTTGAAGAACTTCCACAAATTCGTAGGAAATATTAATATAATTTATGATTTTGTATACTTGGCTCCCGATTTTCTTAAATGCCTTGCATTTGTTTAATAGCTAATCAACTTCAATAATTTAAGCACAACATGTATTAATTAACTCGACAACAAACGATTTTAGAAACATCTATGCAAATAGATATATTGAAATGTCTATAAATGATAGTATAACAATCAAAAGGAGTTGAAACCATTGCAGCAAAAGACGAAATTGCTCATTACGAGTCTTTTCTCCTTTTGCCACAATGTTTTAAAAAGACTTATACTGCGCATATGATTATATGCGTTCGGTATATGGAATAAGCGAATTGAATATATTTCGTCCAAAGACTGTTTCGCTCCACCGCGCCACATTTTTTTTTTGCTGCATTTTGTAGCAATTTTTGTACTTGTCAAGTACATTATTATGTCAACCATCATGATGTGTGATAATAATAATAATAATAATAATAATAATAACTTTATTTTATGAGGGTAAAAATAACTAATTTAGTTACAAAAATTAATCTTCCATGAGGCCCTCATTTTTTTTAACCCTTTCCTTCATACGACAATTCTGCAGACGACTTTGAACATATTTTGTCAAAACATAGAAAATCTCCATAATTGAATGGATAACCTATGACAAAAAGTGGAAAACATTGTGGTAAAAGGAGAAATTGCACGTTTTGTGCAATTTCTTCTTTTGTCACTATGTTTTCAAAAAGCCGTCTGCTGCAGAGGCGTCAGAAAGCGTCTATATGAGGGAAAGGGTTAAGTAAAACAATTTGTATGTACATTTACTCAACAGAGTATAGTATCATAACATGTTACAGAGAATTTTCTGTGAAATGTTTAAAGCAATTTAACTTAAATGTATGTAGAGATTCCGTTGTTTTTATATGAAGAGGTAATTTGTTCCATAGGTCTGACCCTGAATATGTGAAAGACTTTTTCCATATATTTGTTTTTGGCTTATCCAATTTAATACTGAGATTAGAGACATACCTTATGGAATATTTGGCATTCTAGTTATTTGCTTGGTTTAATCTGTTTGTATGTAAGTTGGAGTTTGATTATTAAGGGCTTTGTACATCATGGTACATTTTCGATACTTGACACTTTTATCAAATGGTAGCGAGTTTAATTATTTGAACATTTCTGCAGAGGGTGTCATAATATATTTATTTAGTATAATTCGTGCGGCTCGTTTTTGAAGTTTAATTAATTTCTCAATGTTAATTTGTGAGGAGGATCCCCAAACTGTACTTCAATAGTCCAACAGTGGAAGAATATATGAAGAAAGGAAAACTTTTCTGGCATGTACACGTAGATAAATCTTAAGTCTCTGCACAAATGCAATGCATTAATTTACATTGGGTATCAAAGTGGGTACCCCAAGTCAATTTATGGTCAATATATGGTAATATATTCGAACAGTTCACTTTTATTATCAAACCAGAAAAAAAATCCTGTATGGACTGCATTTGCTATCAGTTTCTTTAAAAACTAGGTTACTAGGACAAATTGAAGGAAAATCGAGTTAACACTGTAGAAGCCGAAATTTGCTTCAGCATCTTCAAATTTTGTCAGAATGTTTCTCTGAATGATATCTAGGACAAGGTCGAATATGAGTCATGACTGGTCAAAAACTAGGTCACTAGGCTAAATTGAAGGAAAAGTTGTTAAAACTGTGGAGGCCGCATTTCTACTTTGAGCAAGTTGAAACTTTGTCAGAATGATTGTCTTGATGATATATAGTCCATGTTCGAATAAGGGTCATATCAGGTAAAAAAAAAGGTCACTAGGCTAAATATAGGAACATCATGTTAACACTGGAGGTTGCATATTAAATATTTGTCAGAATAATTGTCTTGATGTGTTTTGCATTAGAAATCACAATGCATCATTCAGGTGAGCGATCTAGGGCCATGATGGCCCTCTTGTTTAAAGATCAATTTCAAGCCGAAGGCTCAAGGTGTTTCATTGTGATCAGTCACTGTACGTGGTACGTCAAACTGTTAAATCTTCTCTGAAACTGCTGATGCGATATTAACCGAACTTGACATGAATGTTACTTTGATGACCCTCATCAAAAATTGTTCAACAATTTATATACTACCTATAAATTGGTTTGCTGCGGTATCAGAATTGGGTGGAAATTGCAAAACTTTAAAAATTGTTCTCCTGTGAATCCGCTTCTTCGAATTTCAAGATAATTTGGTAGAAATTTTCCATGGGTGACCCTCTACAAAATGGTTCAAGATATATTGATTGGATGAAAAGGGTAGTCACCAGGTGGCATCAGAAAAGGGCTGGAACAATCGTCTGTATTAGGGATAGAATTAAACAGAAATGTGACCCCCTACAATGTTTGTTCCTGCCTTTCAGACCGGCTTAAAATGGTAGTTGCCAGGTGACATCAGAAACGGGCCGAAAAGAAGAAATTACCCTACGATCCCCCGTCTAGTTAAATACTTTTAAAAATCAACTGTAATTGCCAAAGTATGCTGTTTAATTTTAAGTGTTTTTTCGTAAATAGGTAGCACCTATAAATATATTACCTTTGTTTAAGTATTTGGTAAGACCGGCAGAGGGTTGAACCGTGACCCCCGCATCCGGAGCGGACACACCACCACCTCCTTTACACCACCGAGGCTGTTGCTCTTGTACTTCTTCTGAAGCGAAGAATTTAAGTTAGTAAGTGAGTGAGTAAGTAATACATTCGTCTGAATAATATATATATAACTCATAAAAGTAAAAAACGCAGTAACTTTTAATGTGAATTACATCCGAGCATAGTAATTGCCCATCACTTTCACCCTCTCCAACATACAACACACTTGAAGCATACACCTTTAAAAACATCTGGACAAAAGCGCTTTAAAAAAGAATAAATGAGCAGTCCCGCAAGAAAATCAACAGTATGCCTTCTGCGTAATATATCGACCCAGATCAGCCTGCGCAGTCCGCGCAGGATAATACGGGCCGACACGTTCTGTCTCAGGGGGATAGATGTATAGAGTAATGATTCCTCAAATAGAAAATCCACAAGAGATGAAAAGAGTCTGTCCGGATTAGCGTGCGCGGCATGCTTATGCTGATCCGGGTCGATATTTTACGCAGAGTCCACAATGTTGGTTTTCTCGTGGGACGGCTCAATTATATTTACATCGGTGAGGGCAATTTTGGTGTTTTTTATATTATTATGCGAACAGTGCAGACCGTACAAGCGCTCATTCTCACAACAGTCTTTACGGATCGCCATTCTTTCTAAGAGACATACAGAGTCCTAGATGGAGTAACCATGATTTGTTGGTACACAATACTTAATTAACAAATGGTAAAGCATTAACTTACATTCTTTTATCAACCGACTCTCTCAATCACTCACTTATACTACCAATGTGTATATATATATATATATATATATATATATGTATGTTGTGATATGAGATACTTGTTCTTGTTTCGTTTTTCGTTTTTGTTTTATTATAGTCTATGCTCAATGTATGTTGTATTTATATGGTACTGTCCATATGTGGAGGCAATAAAGAAATACTTACTTACCCTCTGAAGAGACACAGTCTCAGTGGTGTAGTGGTAAGAGCGTCCGTCCCGGGATCGGGAGACCATGGTTCGATCCCCGGTCGAGTCATACCAGAGATTTAAACAATTAATTGATATTCATGGTTTCCCTCCTTGGAGCTCTTTGTTGCGGGGATTGCATTACGACCTGTTGATGTATCGGTGTCATGATAAACAATACCAAAGTACACGTCAGTTACGTGATATAACTAAAATTCTCGTTAAAGCGGCGTAAAACACCATTTGAACAAACTTTATGTCGAAAGTCCCCGCAGACTTCAGACTTTTACCACCACTGTAGATATTGATCAACCTGTGCATTCGCGCAGATAAATCTAGTTATGCAGTGTTCGCCAATATCATTTTTTTATGGAAGGTTTCAACAATGTTATGGGTGATAAACAGTGTTTATTTGGATTCGATTACATGGATGGATGTGCAGGTAGACGACACTTCTTTACATGTATTATATTTGCGCCAATGCTGGCCTGGAGCCACACTCATTTGGCGCCAGACGCGGCTTACATAAAACGTCAACGAAGCGTCGTACAAACATGTCCACCGAATCTTCAGTAGCAAACAGTGTAGGTTGAAAGGACCACATCCGACCCATGACCATCACATTTCTATAGATTTGTGGACGCCCTAGGATGTTTAATATCGGTGCGCCTGCACCAAAAGATTGCTCTTTCCCACAGAGTCATACAACAAATCTGCAGTAGACGATTTATAAAAATCTTGGCAAAAATGAGCCATTTCTCCTTTTGTCAAAATGTTTTCAAACGTTGTCTGCTCCAGATGCGTTAAAATGAGCATGTGTGACGTAAAGTGTTGAACGGGGAAAGAAGGATTCACCGTGTTTGTTATAGAATAGTGCTTGAGGTTGAACTTTGGATGTTCTGTGCCATAAGCTATACAATGTAGGCGTATGCAAGTCAAGCATAAATTGATAGGTCATCTTTGCGTCAACGACGGCTTTTTTGTTGAATAGTTAACCCTTTTCCACATACAACAAATCTGCAGCAAACGAAATCTCCATAAAAGGTAGCTTAATTGTTAAATAAAATTGAAAACATTGTGGCCAGATGAGAATTGCTCATCATGAGCAATTTCAGCTTTGGCCACAATGTTTTTAAAAGTCCTCTGCTGCTATTGCGTCAAAATGCGTCTGCAGGTGGAAAATGGCTTAGGTTAGAATCGAGCGGGGCTCTGTGAAAACCTACTGTCACAAGATGGTCAAGGGTCGACAACTCACTAAAGTAGAATTGAACGCCAATGGTTGAATAAAAATATATATTTAATTTACAGTTATGAAATATATACAATTTTGAATGATCAACTTTCCTGACAAATCGAGAGGCTATAAACAAAAGAACTACTCACGCACTCTCATCCACACTTTCACCCAAATCACTTAACTGTCCCATCACTTCCGTTACTGTACCCTGTATTTGGAATGTTCATACACGTTGTCCTTCACATCCAACTGTATCCGTTTCCCGACTTCACCGAGTCGTTGTACTTATATTCATTGCGTCGCGTATATCCTTGGATTCCGGGATCGACAAGCCACACAACTGTGGATATATGGTTCTACACGTCCTATGACGGCACTCCTCCTAATGTCCCCCGTTACGACGTCTTATTAAGTTGTGGACTGCGTCACACACTGGTTCTTCTTCAAACATCTGCGTTTGGACCTTCGGTTGTCTGGCTATCGATATGGACTAGCCATAGACATAAAACGGCCATATGCCGTGTGAATTGGTCACATCAACTAACTCTCACTATAACGAGTGAAAACCGTCTGGCAACTCCTGTGATACTGACCGACTTTTATTTAGGCCACGCCAAATCTATTTTGTTACAACACGTTCCCCCCAAGGATAAAGTGGTTACACTTTGTCTATTTAACAAAATACACCAGGTTCGTTCCCTGTACTATTTACAACCCGTATCTTAATTTCCCTTAGTATTGCATTCCTTATATATATATATATACGACTACACAGCTGTCATGACTCCAATGTGTGCCTAAAATACTCATTTCACTAACTGTTTTCTGATTCCTTTACTTGACTCTCTACTCTACTTAAGTAATCTGCCCCTACATTTTCTCTACCTGGAATCGCTCTAATGCTCATCCTATAGGGCTGCAAAGATAACGCCCATCGCATCAGTCTAGAATTCGCCATCTTAGACTTATTTAAATAAGTCAGAGGCTGATGATCAGTCTCTAAGATGAATTCCTTGCCAAACAAATACCTATGAAATTTCGACACTCCCCAAATAACACCAAGACACTCCTTTTCAATTACTGAGTAATTTCTTTCCCTGTCTAACAATTTCTTACTTGCATACGCAACTGGTAATTTCTCACCTTCTGAATCCTGTAACAATACCGCCCCTAATCCAATGTCTGAAGCATCGGTTCTAAGGATGAAAGACTTATCAAATTCCGGTAACTTCAATATAGGAGGACCTACTAAACTTTTCTTCAAAGTCTGAAAAGCAACTTCCTGACATTCTCCCCACATAACCTTATTTGGTTGACCTTTCTTAGTAAGATCTGTTAAAGGTACTGCAATTGCAGAAAAGTTGGGAATGAATTTTCTGTAAAACCCAACTACCCCTAAAAAAGATCTAACCTGTTTCTTCGAAATCGGTCTTTCTGCTTTTTGTAGTGCCTCTATCTTCCCCTGAACTGGCATCAACTCACTAGCCCTATCAATGACATGTCCCAAACATTCCAGATTTCCAAATCCTATGCTACATTTACTCGGTCTAGCTGTTAACTTGGCTACCTTCAACCTACTAAAAATCTCTCTTAAAGCGGTTATATGTTCCTCCCATGTAACGGTAAATACTAATATGTCGTCTATGAAACTATCCGCAAAATCTAAATCCTTTAAAACCTTCCTCATCAATCTACAAAAAGTACTTGCCGCACAAACCAAACCAAAAGGCATCTTGTTGAACCGAAACAACCCTTTTGGCGTTTCAAAAGACGTCATATCTTTCGCCTGCTCTGTCAACGGCACCTGCCAATAACCCTTACTAAGATCAATTTTAGTAAAATACTTTGCCCTCGATACCTTCGAGAATATCTCTTCGATATTTGGCATTGGCTCAGCGTCAAACACTGTCACCCTGTTTAACTGTCTGAAATCTATACAGAAACGAACTGTGCCGTCCTTCTTCCTAACCAATACTATAGGACTCGAAAACAGTGCATTAGAATGCTCTATGACTCCTAACTCTAACATCTTACTGACCTCTTCGTTTACTGTTGCCACCGACTGGTATGGAATAGGATAACCCTTGAACCTGATGGGTTCTGATGTATTTAATTTAATATCATGTTCAACAAGTGAAGTAGTTCCCGGTATGTCTGTCAAAACATCGGCGAACTCTTCCAAAACCATGTCAACCTGCTCCCTCTGTTCAGGAGACAATTCTTTACAAACGTCTACATCTTTCTTAGACTCGCTACCTACCTCGCTCATTGTACTGTTTCAACATATTGGCATGAAAAGTCTTTTCCTTACCCTTCATATTAATTCTATAATCTACCTTATTCATCACCTTGATCACTTCAAATGGACCCTTCCACTGCAATAATAATTTATTGTGACTTACCGGAAGTAATACCAGAACCTTGGCACCTATCGGGAAGTTTCTGTCCTTTGCCCGTTTGTTATAGTATATCTTCTGTCTAGACTTTGCCTTACTTAACTCATCCTGTGCCATCTTACATGTCTCTTCGAGTCGCTCACGTAAATCTATTACGTACTGGTATGTCAATTTCACTTCAACATCATTGACCTCGCCAGACCATAACTCTTTCAAAATGCTCAACGGTCCTCTGACCGTCCGGCCATAGAGTAATTCAAATGGGGAAAACCCCAGACTTTCCTGTGGCACTTCCCTATACGCAAATAACGCAGCATTAATGTACTTATCCCAATCCTTGGGCCTCTCGCTACACATACGCTTAATCATCCGTTTCAATGTTCCATTAAACTTTTCCACCAATCCGTTACACATTGGGTGGTATGGCGTTGTAGTCAACTGACGTAAGGATAAAAGTCTACTTACCTCAGCCATCATCTTAGATGTGAACTGTGATCCCATGTCCGTCAACATCTCCTCCGGTATTCCTAGTCTACTGAACATATTGACCAATGCTTCCGCTACTCGTTCAGTCTCAATCCCTGGTAAAGCCACGGCTTCCGGATACCTTGTAGCATAATCTACCATGACTAAAATGTACCTGTTTTTCCTGTCTGTCATTGGTTCGATTGGTCCTACTAAATCAACTGCTACACGCTTAAAAGGCGTTTCTATTAATGGCATCTCTCCTAATGGTACTTTTTGAACCTTACCTTTTGGCATCGTTCGTTGACATATATCGCATGATCTACAATACCGACTGACTTCCGAAAAAACCCCTGGCCAATAGAACTCTGCTAATGCTCTGTCCCTAGTTTTCCGTATACCTAAAAATCCTGCCATCAATGACTCATGTGCTATCTTTAACACCGCTTCCCGACACGTCTTAGGAACAACTAACTGATAAGACTGCTTCCGATTAGGAAATTCAAATTCCCTATACAATAGTTTGTTCTTAAACAGATACCTTACCTGTCCGCCCCCTTTGCAATTATGAAAAGTTCTTTCATTCGCCTTTTCTCTCGTCTTCGACATAATTTCATCTGCCATCTGCAGGTCGCGGTATTCTGCTTGCGATATATCTAAAATCTTACCTGGAACATGTAATTTCCTGTATGGTTTAGGATTTTGTTCTGTTTGCGACCGAGTCTGCATTGCATTTGATACATCTCCGGGTTCCGGATATTTCGCGCCTGTAATGTTACCTACAACTAAATCATAGAGTGGAGTGTCTATACATAACGCCTCCGTTGTACCCTCATAATACGGAGTCTTCACCTCTATCATTGCTACCGGAAAATAATGCTCAGATCCATCGATATATTTGCAACATCTTTCCTTACCTAAGAACTGGTGTTCCTGTACTAACCGTTTCCTTACAACTACGCACGTGGCACCCGTGTCTCTCATCATGTTTACTCTTACTCCGTTAACTGTGCCTTCCTTGGTAGGACAATTCCTTTCCATACATGCACCTAGCTGTTCCGAACTATCGTTACACAAATATATGCAACTAGAACTGGCTGTTCGCTTTAATCCCCCACGATACAGACCTCGAGGCTTTCCTCTTCCTTTGAAATATTGGTTACCCTGATTGTGGCTATACCTTTCAAATGGACCAGTACTTGCATTCCTAGTATCTCCACCCGATGTAAATCGTCCACCAGTATCGTCGACAGCAGCCATACTATGCCTACTACCCCTTTTCCTACAATCGTCCGATCTGTGATTTCCACCACAATAGCTACATTTCCAATTAGTGAAAGAATTACCTGCCTTCTGCGTACTGGAACCCTGTCGTTGTCCTGTATCGGACCTAAACCCTCTAGCAACCTGATCCTTTTCTTTATTATTTCCACTTAAAACAACATTCCTACACCCACCTCTTGCTTCAGCAAATAGATCCGCCTGTACCGCCATCTCATTACCATCTGTAAACATCTTTTCTTTCAAAAATAAATACAAGTCCTTATTGCAAATTGACAACAACTGATCTCGTAACAAAAAATCAATGACGCCTTCGTACGATTTTACTATCTTTCCTAATTCAAACCAACGTTCGAGATAATTCATTGATCTCCGTAAGTACTGAACAAACGTCTCTCCCGTTTTTGGTCTAGCTACTTTGAAACGTTTTCTAAACCCTTCTTCAGTTAACTCAAAACGTTGCAATAATGCTGACTTTAACTTAATATAGTCTAAAGCGTCCTCTGCAGGTAATCTAGAATACACATCTAACGCCTTACCTTTCAATAATGCACTAAGATGTAATGACCACTGATCATTCTTCCAACCTTGTGCTTCTGCATATCGCTCAAACCTGGATAGATAACTGTCCATATTATCCTTATCCTCGTCAAACCATGGTAATTTCGGTCCTTTGATTTTATGATCTTTAATAAAAGACTTACCTACTCCCTGTTTGGCCAACTCCATCGCCTGCTGATGTTCTACTCGAGTTAACTCCAATGCTCTCCTATGCTCCCGATCCCTCAGCTCTTCTTTCTCTCTAACTTCTTTCTCTTCCTTCTCTCTCTCGAATTCACGATCTCTCAGTCTCCGTTCTCGTTCCTTTGCTTGTTCATCTTGAACGAACGTTTTAAGTTCCTCACCTTCATAACCGAACTCCTTGCCTAAACCTACTAACTCCTTCATACTAGTCATGATTATCAATAGTACGATACGCTAACCCTATATCTAAACTTAATAAACTACAACCTAAGTTAATAATAACTACACTTCATTGGACTTCAAATCTATATTTGAATTCTCTGCATATCCTGTACGGTATAATTCACTTTTGAGACTCACTAGGCACGACCCTAATTCTATTTATAATGTTCAGATATCAGTCTTAACACTTTTAAAGCACACCCCTTCTATCCCTCAGACTCCACGCTTTACTGCAGAAACGCTTATGGCAGCGCCGCTGTGTCTCATCACAGGGAATACAAAAAAAACTAAATAAAACCCCATGTATAAAGCATAAGCTATTTGTATCAAGTGTAAATGCACTGTATAATTTCCAGAAAAATGAATCTTATAAAGGAATATCTGCAGAGTTACAATTAACCTATCCAATTCTACCCTAGTTCGTTGCCGCCTCGATACATCGAGCGAATCATCCCACTTCTGACACCATTTGTCACAAGATGGTCAAGGGTCGACAACTCACTAAAGTAGAATTGAACGCCAATGGTTGAATAAAAATATATATTTAATTTACAGTTATGAAATATATACAATTTTGAATGATCAACTTTCCTGACAAATCGAGAGGCTATAAACAAAAGAACTACTCACGCACTCTCATCCACACTTTCACCCAAATCACTTAACTGTCCCATCACTTCCGTTACTGTACCCTGTATTTGGAATGTTCATACACGTTGTCCTTCACATCCAACTGTATCCGTTTCCCGACTTCACCGAGTCGTTGTACTTATATTCATTGCGTTGCGTATATCCTTGGATTCCGGGATCGACAAGCCACACAACTGTGGATATATGGTTCTACACGTCCTATGACGGCACTCCTCCTAATGTCCCCCGTTACGACGTCTTATTAAGTTGTGGACTGCGTCACACACTGGTTCTTCAAACATCTGCGTTTGGACCTTCGGTTGTCTGGCTATCGATATGGACTAGCCATAGACATAAAACGGCCATATGCCGTGTGAATTGGTCACATCAACTAACTCTCACTATAACGAGTGAAAACCGTCTGGCAACTCCTGTGATACTGACCGACTTTTATTTAGGCCACGCCAAATCTATTTTGTTACACCTACCTTAACTTGCAGAAGACTTAAGAAAGTATATTGAGAATTTTCTCAATTTGCCACATATTTACGAACCCTAATCAATAAGTTTGCTTGCATTTGCAGACTGAGTTTTCAATACTTTTGCGAAATGGTTTTCAAGGTAATCTATGGTTGATTTGTTGTATGAGGGAAAGCGGTAATGTCAATTGGATGTATTGTTACAGTACTATACTTTATTGTATACTTTGATATTGTTCCTTTTATTTTCCATTTGGTAAAAGGATTCAATACCAGTTGATATTGCACGGGTTGATATTGCACGCATTGATATTGCACTCGGATCTTTTTCACGTGCTGCTAAGGACGGAACTCTTTCCATACAGTAAAGTTACAAAGCGCTCTCATCCAACCTTTGTTGATTTAGAGAACAGCTAACTTCTACTTCTACTTTGTTACTGTCAGGGCTTAGTGCATCGCAGGCAAGTGAAGCCATGCGAATGGTGAAAACAACTAATTAGGTATATTTACAAATAATCAGTCTACAGACGTGATCTGCACAAGGTCTAGAGGAAAGGGGGTTCCAGTCTCTGATAGTCCTCGGAAAAAACTGTGCTTATACTGTTCGTAGTACATTGTTTGGACATCTTTTATAGATGACGCGTAGAGAAAAATCGATAGACATACAAAAAACCCAATCTGGTCTATTTATAGTGTTAGCTGTGTTTGTAAATAACTACGTAGTTTCTGACGTAATAATGTGACGTGTACATCAATAATATTGCTCGATTGTAAGGACGTACGCTATAAAGTTTTGATTGTCGTAGACGATCTATGTATTAATATTATAAATGTATCAACAAATAAAGACGGATTCATAACTGCTAGGGTGAATAAGTAAATGATTGTTTTAAATAAAGGTAGGTCTTCATATTTGTTTTGTTATCCTCCGATGTGAAGTTTATCAACGCAGTAGGCCTAGAAGACATGTGTTCGCTTTACTGAACATACTGCGAGGTCAAAAGAGCATTTAAATCGTAATAAAAAACACAAATATCCAGGCGTTATTACCAGAATAAAATAATACACGAGCTCTTAATGAAAACACTGTTAGAAAAAGCGTTAAACATCATTTTGTCGACGATTCTATTTCAAGTCGACAACAATGGCGGTTCGTAAATTATATTTTCCACGACCCTAGCAACCATCGGAAAGGAGAATATACTTGCGCGATATAGCGTTAAAGTTTATATATCTAAATAATCAAAAACGAGTGTTAATTTTCTAAATGGTGACGTGTTTAAAACAAACAAAACGACACATTTTGAATAGCCAATATCAAATTATACAATAAAAAGGTTATTGCAAGATTTTATGGGAATATATTGTGTTGGGACTAGTTCGTTCGCACAGCACACATGTAATCCAGTTGACGTCACAACCTAAATACGGTAATATACACATGGTTGGATAACCAAATAATAACAATAATATTAAACAATAACACACACAAAACGATTAAATCGAACCATTCAATGTGAATTTTCTGTTTCAGGAATCATTACTCTCTACCTCTATCCTCCTGAAACGGAATGTGTCGCCCCGGATTATCCTGCGCGGACTGCGCATGCTGATCTGGGTCGACACATTAAGCAGAGTTCATACTATTGATTTTCTCGTGGAACTGCTCATATGTAAATGAGCGCGCCCCAGGAGATTTGGATCTTGCTTCACGAACATATATTGACGACTCCGGTAAACCCAGTACATATGTACTGTCTCACCTGAGTCTCAATCGTCCGCCTACGCTTGTCATATGGGTGTTTGCGTATCTTATTAAAAAAACTCTAACATGTATGATAATCTATGCACCTTGACGTGATAGTATACGGAGACGTCATTAAACCCCATTCGACAGGACGCGGATTACGAGTGTGTGGTCAGTTTATGTCGTAGTGCCCACGGGGCATTTTGGATTAAATGCTGCTATGGCTTTAACAATTCAATCAATGCGTGGGTTGAATGCTTTTTCTAATGAAGAAACGTGATACTTTATTTTTGTTTCAAATAACGTTAGATTTATTGATAATTTGATGGTTGGTCTGACTGGCGCCTTATTCAGAGACATGTAATGAATTTAAAAAAAATTAAAATATTAAAAATAAGTTCAAAATAATTCCAACTCCGAACATTTTATACCCCATATACATCAAATTTGCACCAGGGTCTTGAAAACATGTAAACACAAATATGAACATTTCTAAATATATAAAAGTATTATAATTGAATAATCATGTAAATATTGTACCAAGGGGAAATTGTTCATCATGAGCAATCTCACCCATTGTCACAATGTTTACGAAAGTCATCTGTTATAAAGACGTCGAAATGCGTATGCATGTTTTCAGTTGTTATATTTTTTTTTCAAACCTATCTTTTTATTATAATTGTAAATACTTCTGTACTTTATTAATTGAATACATATGTATAGTGTTTAAACCATATTGATAACAATCTAAAACTTGTTTTCGAATCATCTTTTCAAAACTCGACCATAGTTTGTGTGAAGAAGCCACGTATGTTCCAATACCATGACCACAAACGAGGCTCAAAACGGGTCACGTGACGTTTGCGAACAGTGAAGACTCTTGTGAGCAATCCTTGCCCGCCTACACTTCAATGGGAGAGTCTAAATGTAACTCGATGGTCGTTATCGTTGGCCCTTGGGTATGGCACATTGCCTAGCCTAGTATGGGTTAGTAACCAGTCACCCAGGGCCCATCGCGAAACGACAGTCGCCGCCGCGATACTCCCAAAATAATGTACATTTTTAAACAACGTAAAACAAACCTTATTAAATAAACAAAACACAGATGAAATAGTTATGTCTTGCGAAACACAAAAAATACAAGCCGACCATTTAGTTGCACTCCCAATTTTTCCTATGATATGCTAAAACGGGACTAAACGAGGTCCCTATATGCCTGACTCGGCATAGATAATACATATAAATATATATAGATATTATTTATATCAATAGAAATGGGTAGGTCAAACCACATGACGTCAAAACAATTTGACCGTGTAAATTGATGATATGCCTCATCTTTATCAAGATGCCCAATCTTCGGGCATAACCCTTACCCGGATATCAAAAACGTAATCGATATTATAATACAAATGGAAAATAATGTAGGCACGATATTTATTACTTGAAAATGATAAACTTGTTGCTAAATTAAAACTTCAAAACGTTTTATAATTGTATTTACGAAGCGAATGTTCTGTTTTAAATGTTAAACCTTTGCCACAAAATACGCACTTTGACGCATCTGCAGCGCACGACTTTTAAAAACAATTTCTAGGTGTGACACTTTGTTATAAACTCTTTACAATACTTGTCTGATTCGTTTATAGATGAAGTTCTTTATCATTATGTTTGCTTCCAGTAACAGATTGTATTAAGATTTATTTACCAAGTATGTGTTTCTTTATTTTAGTGAAGTATTTATATACTCTTATATATTTTATCTATTAAATATTGTTTCATATTTCGTTCCATGTGTTGGTCTAGATGTCTCAACGTTCAATTGTTTGAAGTTTAGCCCCTGAAGTAAATATAGACTGAATGAAGCGCAGGCGAGATGTGTGCACATCCCTCTTTATGTAATGCTAAAACAGAGATACAATAACCCTTTCTCGTATAAAAAAAAATCTGCAATAGACGATCTTTAAAACCTCTAATCAAAAGTAAGCAAATTCTCTAAAAATGCAAGAGTTAGAGTTAAAAACATAGCGCGTAAATTCTCCTTTTTCAAAAATATTAATAAATCGACTGCTGCATAGGGCGGTAGAAGCGTCTGTACGCGGGAAAGAGAGGGTGAACATCCCAAATCGGCGGGCGCGGCTTCTGTACAAAACCCAAACAAAGGGTCAATTATGAGATTGTTTATTTTTATAATCAACCTGCGTCATCAGGCCAGTACACATGTGCTATAAATAATGTCGGTCCGTGGTTCAAGTCCAGCAGAAACCGTCAAGGGAATTAGTTAGACGTTTGAGTTAGCTAAGAACAAGACACATAAGATGAAACTCACGGCAGCATTCTTGCTATTGAGTTTAGTTATTTGCAGTACATTCTTGAACACGGAAGCAAAACCTGGACGAGGAAATGGTATGTAAAAATAATTTTTTTCTATTGATTATAATTGTTTTTGCAATGCAAATAATTAATCATTAACATTATCTTTGCTTCCAGTAAAATATTGTATTAAGATTTATTTACCAAGTATGTGTTTCTTTAATTAAGTGAAGTATTTATATACTCTTATATATTTTATCTATTAAATATTGTTTCATATTTCGTTCAATTGTTATGCAACGTATGTCTTCTTCAATGGCTTATCAGTCTATTTATTTCACGAAGAATATTTACTTATCTATTACATTTCGTGCAAATAATGTACAGCAGTCATGTATTTTTCCTATTGCTAATTTCAAATGAAACGGGCATTGACTGTCCAGTACATAAAGAACTTCGAACATAATTTATCTCAGAAAATGTTTTTCACCGCCGAAATATGTTAACATTAATATCTTTATTTCAAACCAAAGACCATGCAATTTAAAAACGGTTGAGTATATGAATTGTTAAACTACTAAATAAAGTATAAAGTTATATTATTTCGGGCACTTATTTCGAATATATTTCGTTTCGATGAAGTATTTCACCAGCGGATACCTCTGCTCTAACATATATTACATTGAAAGATTATTTTATTTGTATGCATTAAGAATGTATGTATTTAATCTTTTAACATGAACAGAACAAAACGGAATATATTTTTTGATTAAACTTTACAATTGTTATGGTCATTTACAAATATACAAGAAAGCATATATATACGTGTATCAAGGAAAGAAATTACATACAACGATGAGTCTAACTATCGTTTTGATATGATTTACACAAAGAAAAATTATAACATGTCTAGCTATTGACCTAAACTTTATTGACATTATTTCTCTATTGGTACGTCGACTTCCATTATATTGACGTATTTTTTTGAATGCCTATCACACATTCAACTATGTATACTTTCAGTACTATTATCATATAAATCACTGAATTAATTCTGAGTTATAAAGAATTTGAATTTGGCAAACTGGACCGAACGTTAGCTTCGCTTCTATAGAATCTGTTCTTGAAATCAATTAAAATGTTTCATTAATTTTCAAACTGTTTCAATTTTGAATAGTCTAAATATACAGGTTCTACATGTATGTTTCATATATAGCACTGTTAATTTTAACCCATCTGCCGCCGACGATTTTTGAAAACTCTATGTCAAAAGTAATACAAATTTAGAGGGGAAAAGGTCACAACATTTTCAAATCTATCCAATGATAATACTTTCATAGCTGGCTATTTCCATAATTGTGCCTAGATGTTTTCAAAGTCATTTGCTACATATCTGTTATATGTTGGAACAGGTCATGCAGTATTGGAAGTTCTGTCTAAATTTTATTATAAATGATTATTGACTTTTGCAATATAGTAGAAATACGACATCAATCTAGGGGTTGTGAGTTCGAACCCCAGCGCGGCCAACATTCTTTCCGACGTTTGACAAAAATCATTGTTACAAGCGTCATTCGTATTCCACCAATGGGCTATCAGTCTATGTAGGAAAGCAGCCAGTTGCTTGGAAAGAATGTTGTATGAAGTACTGGTGTGAGAAAGCCAAGAAACATATGAGTAGGTGAACTGGCCGACGTGATATGACTGTAAATTTTTTGAAAACGGCGTTTAACCCCAATCAATCAATATAAATACGATATGACTCTGTAATTAAAACTTAAGAAAGTGTAGAAACCATAATGCAATTAAGCCTTTCCCATAAACAATTAATCTGCAGCAAAAAGAAAGGGAATACCTCTTCAATACGAGTTTAATTATTGAATATAGAGTTCGAATCACTTTAACAATTTTGTCAAAATCATGCGCGGATGTTAAAGTCGTCTGCTTCAGATGAGTTAAGATGCTCCTATATATGGTATTTAGGGTCAACACTCAAGAAATTGAAGATATTTGATCCGCGCTATTACAGCGACTTGATCCCGACTTCAACATGTTATCAGTTATATATTTGTTACCAGTACTTCTGGTTGATTGATCCTGCAACCAGTGAGTCAGTCGTAATATAAACCCCACATCCCGAGCGCCAAGAAAGGGAGGCCGTTGGGTTGACCCCGCTGATCGGTAGACGTGGCAAAAAAAAGAATTTCAATCATTTCCACTCATACAACTAAATGCACAATACATTTAAGTATACTAAATGAGTTGAAAACATTGTGGCAAATGGAGAAATTGCTCATCATGAGCAATTTCTCCATTTGCCACACTGTTTTCAAAAGTCGTTTCCTGCAGAGGCGTCAGAAAGCGTTTATTTGCGGGAAAGGTTTAACATCTGAGCCGGGTAGGAAGTTTTGGGATCTTATGCATTAACCGTAATGGGATCACACTGATGGATATTGACGTAAAAGCAATGTGGTAACAGTTATAGGTTTTGTGTTATCAAAATGTATCCTGGAGCAACTTACATATATACGCACTGTAAGGACTCTAGAGAGACTGTGCGAATGCCACAGACTTGTCGCAGTCTACACTGTAAGCAGACGAACTGGACCCCTCCCCAACTCGCTACGACATGGCTCAATTCTTCCATATGACTTTCGCAATCTTAATGAGGCATTGGTCGCTTGTTATTGCTGAGTGTCATCCTCATTTATGTGACTGACAACAATGTTTTTTATAATTTATATTGTGAGAATTTATTGACCACGGACAAATGAATATATTATTCTAACTTCTACAATGGAAAATAGATAGATACGATTCGTACGTGAATGTTCATATATATTTTCGGATTGAACCCATTTAACTATCATCCAACAAATCTGCAACAGATGACTTTATTGAAAAATATTTATAAACGAACGTATAAATATTCAATAGGAATTTCTCCGTTTGCCACAGTTTAGGTGTCACCAGTGAATTTATTTTCACAATAAACCGAGACATGTCTGCATAATATGCAGCGTTCCATTAGTATTCTTTCTTCGTTTTTGGCCTGGGGCTTTAGCTCCTGGTCATAGTAGTAAAAATACCATTTTTTTGTCAGAGTTGGCAGCCTGCCAATTGCTGTTAGCATCAAAAACGCATGAGAAACTGCGCGATAAAAATATTTCATCATGGATTCAATAAAACTGCATTTAAAAGGTTAGGATCTCCCCCCTAAATATCATTTTAATGTTGTTGGAACATCAGTGAAAAACTTAAGGCGTGAGTATTCCAATATAAGTTTAAAAAATGCTTTAGAAATTAATGCGCCGAGAGGTCAAATATGGACGCTTGTTAACATTATTAACATTCGCGAAGAGGAACGGAAAAGAAGAAAGAAGTCACGTGAAAAATACAGTGGCGGATTAAGCGGGGGGAGGGGCGTAGGTGCCCGTGACGGCGTGCGTCGAAAAATTAATGGTAGACAAAGAAAAAGCGTGGCAAATGTAGAGGCGGATTTAGCGGGGGCCCATAAGGCCCTTGGAAATATACAGTGGCGGATTAACCGGGGGGGGGGGGCGTAGGGCCCGTGCGTCGAAAAATCCAACCTTCCAGCAGCCCCCAGGCCGTCAGCACTGCAGTGCTTTTATTCACTTATTGCTATCAAAAATATGAAATGAACTTGTCAAAAATAAATGAGAACCGGCGATGCAATTGAACGAATTAAGTAGAGCAAGTACTTTAAATTATTCCTATCACCATTTGAGTCGTCCGCGAGAAAACCACAATTATGGCCTCTGCGTAATGTATCGATCCAGATCAGCCTTTTCAGTCCGCGCATAATGATCCGGGCCAACACATTCCGTCTCAGGGGGATAGAGGTATAGTGTAATGATTCCTGAAACAGAAAATCCACTGGAGGTGAAAAGTGTCTATCTGGGTAAGCCTGCGCGGCATGCCTAGGCTGATCCGGGTCGATACTTTACGCAGAGTCCACAATGTTAGTTTTTGTCGCGGGACACGGCTTATGTAATGACTTAAGTGGGAAAGAGAAAACGTATATCGAGGGCTTGGCGTGAAACGGTTGTAACTCAAATTGGTATTTTTTTTACCAAGGTTAATCACCTTGCCATAAACTCTTTATAAGCGTTAAATTATTTTTCTTGGTAAACAATGGAAATTTAGGTGCCATTGCTCGTTCTGAGCAATGGCACCTAAATTTGCATTGTTTACAAAGGGGTCAAAATTGCCCCTAAATCAGGGTTTTCAAAATAGGTTTTTAGTTACAACCGTCTCACGCCAATGATCAGGATTGATTGATTGTATTGTGATTTACGCCGCTTTCAACACACTCTCAGTTATATCACGGCGTTTCTTTGGTAAGTTAGCAGTACTTATGACCCTTGCATCCGGACACCAGCCAGTCAGTCGTAATGCTGACCCTGCAAGGACGACAGCCATTACCACCATTTTTTAAAGTCTTTTGTGTGATCAAATGCTTAGGAGCCAAATATAGATTATTATAACAAATAAACCGGTTTTATTCTTTTCCACAGGACGTCGCAGGGAAGTACGTTTACAAATGAGACAAGAGAAACTAAAGGAAATGCGGGATGGAAGTGTCGAATTCCCAAGTGAACTTCAGTACACCATCAATATAGAGGGTGAGGGAAGCAGTGATCTGGACCTAACACTCAATCCTTACATGCAAATGCCTGGAGAAAATGGAAAGAGAAAAAGAAAATATGCCTTTTATACCGATGTCAATACAGGAGATTCGTTTGCTTGCAAGGTGAAACGTAGGAATGGAAAGGTTAAATGTGATGTAGCTGGTATCATTGAAAAGAACAACGAAACTTGCTATATTTCACCAAATTCCAATACGGCAGACTGCGAAAACTCGGACGGTTTTAGTGATGGAAAGCTTTTGGTACTGGATGACAATAACCAAATTGTAAAGAGTTCTGCGTTTCAACAAGACAACCCACATATTTCACGAAAGAGGCGTTCTATTTTCCCTGACCCTGGCTTTAAAGTCGTCGAGATAGCATATGTATGTGACGAAGCGTTTATGTTACCATTTTACAATAGAAATCCCGGTAATGATGCGGCTGCTGAAGAAGAAGCTGAACTCTATGTCACACTACTAGCTAATGAAATGTCCGTCTATTACAGAAGTGTGAAAGAAGTGTCTTCTGGACAACTGGACCTTGTGATTTACCCAGCCGCATTCATACACCCTGGTAAAGGAAACAACTTTGCATGGTCCCAGAATAATAGGAGAAACTCTGACACTGAGTTGGATATAAATGATGGTTTGTCAGATTTTTTTTTATATACCAACAGTGATCTAAACGACGTAAAATTTGATCATGCTATGGCCCTTACTGGTTTAGACTTATATGTTAGCGGAGATACTGGTACTAGATTGCTTGGTGTTGCGTATTCGAACACAGTGTGTCGGTCGTTCAGCCGTCAAGTATCAATTCAAGAGAATATTGGATTCAACTTGGGATGGATTGCTTCCCATGAACTTGGACATGCACTTGGGTACATCCATGACGAAACAACGCTGTGTCCAACATTAACAAATATAATGTCATCAATTATATTCTCTCCTACCTCACAAACTAAGGATGCATACAATAAGTTTTCTTCTTGCTCTGTCGATGCATTCATAAGTCACTTAAACAGTTATCCCGATTGTACAGCAGATAATGGATTCACTGATGTGCAGTTTCGAGAGAATTTCTGCAGCGGCTTGTTGGGAGCAGCAGACATGTCCTTGGATCGCCAGTGTCAGGCACGAACCGGATCGAGCACAGCCTCCGCGTGTAGCGCAACTGTCTCTGCCGACGCATGTTATCTTTCTGGTCAAATAAGCTGTCGCTCTACACCGACAGGATCTTGCTCTACAAGTCTGTTACATGTTTGGAACGGCACACCATGTGGTACAGGAACGGGTAACATGTGCTACAGAGCTAACTGCGTTCCTGAATTCAATATTTGTCCTGCTGAATCAACTCAGGCACCTACAACCACTCAAGCTCCGACTACAACAACGACCACACAAGCTCCTACTACAACTACAACAACACAAGCTCCTACTACAACTACGACCACACAAGCTCCTACTACAACTACAACCACACAAGCTCCTACTACAACTACAACCACACAAGCTCCGACTACAGCTACAACCACACAAGCTCCGACTACAACTACAACCACACAAGCTCCTACTACAACTACAACCACACAAGCTCCTACTACAACTACAACCACACAAGCTCCAACAACAACTACAACCGCAACACCTCCTACAACTACAACCACACAAGCTCCAACAACAACTACAACCGCAACACCTCCTACAACTACAACCACACAAGCTCCAACAACAACTACAACCACACAAGCTCCGACTACAACAACAATAACAGAAGGACCAACCGTCGGGCAAACATCCACAGACCCAAGCACGACAACAACTGCCAACGATTGTAGGTGTTGTCGAAGAAGGAATAGACGTCGCTGTTGTAACAAAGGGTACAGCTTTGGATTAACGTGTCGTTGTTGTGCCCCAATTACCACACCGGAGCCAACAACTTCAACTCCAACACCTTCGTGCTCATGCTGTAGACAAAGGGGACGTCAACGTAGAAATTGCTGTAGGAGAAGCTCTAGACAGGGACTCTTTTGTCGCTGCTGCTAATTATGGTTTAAAAAATAACAATAAATACCTCAACTATATGAGTCATTGCATGAGAAAAGGTATAATATAGCATTCCTGAAAGGTGTAAACAAGTAAATGTTGTCCGTCTTAGTGAACAGTGTATATCTTGATCAGACTATGCGGATCCACAGGCTCAGCTGGATCTATACTGTTCACTCATACACATTTGTACATTTTCTCATGCGCTGGCACATATGAGCTGTGCTCTATAACAAAGACAACTCAATGCATTTGCGACTTGTGTAAATCTAGATCATCCGATCTGGTCTAAGCTGGATTTTCACTGGTGTTCAATTAGTAACCGAAGCATTATAGAAATTTCCTGCAAATAGATTATATTAGTGTTAGGACAAAAGCAAAATTGAACTCTGATTGAAATACGGTTACTTCATATTTCAGACTTATTCAAGATTTTTATTAAAAACTACAAAACAATCTCAATTTCTTGTTTCCATTTGTCATTTAAAATCAAAATAGCAGGACTTTTGATTGCACATACGAGCAATCAGAAATTATGCTGTGTTGTTTTCTCAATATGACAACTGGATGAATTTTCTTAATAGATCTTACTTCTGTATATCTTGTTCGCTATTCTTGCCAGACTGTTTATGTACTTCTAGAATGAAATTAGAAGAAATTATCCTACAGAAATTGCTTGAAGCTGGAATTCTTACGTAAATAAAGATTATAACATACGGTTTGTGTTTGTGAATTCTTAATTAGAGTTTTACGTCGTTTTCAACGGTATTCCAGTTATGTCACGACGGCCACTTCGCCTAACATGATACCTGGCACCAGTTCTCCACACAACGTCATTACCAGGCGACTGGCTACCTTTCCACATAGACTATTAAGCTCATTATTGATGTTTGTCAATCGCCAGAAAGAATGAATTGCCAAACTGTAATGTGCACCCACGACCTAAGGATTCATAGCCCTCGTCGTTACCGACTGAGCTTTCGGGGTTCAACAGGGAATGAGTTTTATTTGTGCACATATAGAGCCAGAGGTCTAGCAAGATACCGCAATCTTTAGTTAACTCTTTCACTGCCGAATTTCACAAATTCGACTCTTCCTTGTTGAAAATTGGACAACTCCATTTTTCGTCCAACAGGAAATATGGTAAAATTTGATGTCTATGCTGCAAACACTGCAGATTTCAGGAGAGGCCGCTCGTTATGAGCCTTTGGCAGCCAACGGGTAAAGAAAAAAAAAATGAAAATCGATGTGTGTGTCCTGACCTTTGAAAATATATTGTTAACAATCAATACTTATAAATTCAACATATGAGCACCGCCTAGCGATTTGGGGTCTCAGTGACATTCTTGCTTAGCATCATTTGAAGTAGCAAATGTAAGGAGTAAAACTGCCGGAGCCACACTTCTAGTTTTGTATGTCGGAAGATGCATTTATGACTAAATGATCAATATATGGGCGGACAGTGCAGACTTCGGTCAGACTGTGCATATGCACATGCTCAATTGAGTCTTCACTGTATGCTGATGCAATTAATATCCCAGATCACAAGAGGCGGCTTATAAAACAAACATACTGATGTGACGTAATGTCAATGATATCAATTTTACTACCTGACAAAATTAACTGTAACCACAATCAGCATTGAACCGTTTCTCATATACAACAATTCTGAAACAGACGACTTTTAAAACATCTATGCACAAATAAAGAAATCCTCTATTAATGAAAGCGTCCTTTTTTAGAAAATTTAAAACAGTGTGGCAATGGAGATTTTGCTCATTGTAAGCAATTTTTACCTTTTGTCAAAATGTTTTTGAAAGTCGCCTGCTGCAGAGGCTTCAGAAAATGTCTGTATGTCGGAAATGGTAAAGTTAAATACGTAAACAGTGTTTTGGGTTTTAGTTTTGTTCGAAAAGATACGGACTCAAAGGTCGATATTGAACCATGGTCACTTAGTTGTATTTTTTTATATGATCCCAGAAACCCAAACATCTTGCAGCACCCATCCTTCCGACAGCGATCCGATGACACCGTCGTGATTTTGTCCCCCTGGAATCAATCTTCCCACTAAGCTATTTCCGAAAATAGACGTCGGAAATGATTACGCGTCGCCATTTAACAATCAAGTGACGTAGTTACACACCAAGTTGTTATTTTACCATCAGCAATTTAAAAATGGGTTATTTAACAACCGGAAACATATCCATACATTGCTTCACAGGAGTCTGGGTAACTTTGAGAGAAAAAAACCCATAACGGTCTCATGATTCAACAAGCACGTGTTCTGTTTACTTCATGATTGTTAACCCACTTATGACACTCTAGAGATAGGTCAAATACAAAGAGCAGGTTGTGCGTTTAGGATGTTTCCACGCAAACAGCGGAAGTACTGGTTACGTCTTCAGCTAGTGGGCTATTACTTCTGTTTTATATATAGTTTTGTCAGAATATGCTTTTATAGTCTACATAACAAAGATGCGAATGGAGAAGTCTCTAACGATACTTTGTGTATTCACAAGCTCACATGAGTCTTCGATGTAAGAAGATGCAATTAGATCCCAAATCATCAGAAGCGGCTTGCAAAGACAATTTGAAAGAGTCAAACAATCAGATACAATCAGTATGTCACCTCATGACCGAATCGGTAGTGAAGTGGTAGAGCGTTCGCTGGTATAATGATAACGGGTGTCATACCATGTCGTAATAACATTCCATATTGCTTCATAATCTAAATTTGATCAACCCTGTCCAGCATATGTCTACGCTTTCATACGCTTCTACAGCAGACGTCCTTTGACAGCATTATTCACTAATTGCTCTTTCATTTATAGAGAATTTACATGGTTCCACTTTATGTCGTCTGCTGCAGATCGAGACAAATGTGGAAATGTCCTTGTCTAACCTGTTCGTTAAAAGCTTATGGAGTGCTTGTATCACTTCATGGATAGGCGGGTACATCTTGATCAAACGTCCCAGAGGTGCATGCTCATCTTTCATTTCGCTGATCGTAAAGTCCTAAAGTTTCGAGCGTGGTATGAAATGTATTTGACGTGTATTGAATGGTTCGATTTAATCGTTTTTGTGTGTGTTATTGTTTAATATTATTGTCTTTGTTTGGTTATCCAACCATGTGTATATTACCGTATTAAGGTAACGACGTCAACTGGATTACATGTGTGCTGTCCAAGAAGAAAATGCGTAATACAGTATAGATCTGTAACAATACATCCAATTTACCTTAATGCCTTCCCTCATACAACAAATCAACAATTAACAACCTTGAAAACCATTTGGCAAAAGTAGTGCACACTTCTGCAAATGCAAGCATACTTATTGATTAGGGTTCGTAACTATGTGGCAAATTGAGAATATTCTCAATATATTTTCTTAAGTCTTCTACTACGGTTGCGATAAAATACGTCTGAAAGTTAAGATAGGTTTTCACAGAGCACCGCTCGATTCTAACCTTAACTATTAAACGAAACAGCCATCGTTGAGGCAAAGATGACTTTTCAATTTATGCTTGACTTGCATCTGCTTACATTGAATAACTTAGGGCACAGAACATTCAAAGTTCAAACTCGAGCACTATTCTATAACAAACACGGTGGATATTTCTTCCCCCCTTCAACACTTTCCGTCACACATACTCACTTTGACGCATCTGGAGCAGACAACTTTTGAAAAGCTTTTGACAAAAGGAGAAAACGCTAATTCTCCTTTTGCTTAATTATTTTAAAAGTTTACTCAACATTATACTTTCACTTACAGAGAATATCTGTATTTTTGCCAATATATTTTTTGAAGTCGTCTACTGCAAATTTGTTGTATGACTCTGTGGGAAAGAGCTTTTGGTGCAAACACACCGATATTATACATCCTAAGGCGTCCACAAATGAGCCGTCCCGCGAGAAAACCAACATTATGGCCTCTGCGTAGACTGATCCGGGCCGACACATTCCGTATCAGGGGGATAGAGGTATAGAGTAATGCTTCCTGAAATAGAAAATCCACAGGAGTGTCTATCCGGGTAAGCCTTCGCGGCATGCTTAGACTGATCCGGGTCTATACCTTACGCAGAGACGACCACAATGTTGGTCTATAATGTGAATCTCATGGGTCGGATGTGGTGCTGAAACATACACTGTTTGCTACAGAAGATTCGGTCGACATGTTTGTACGACGCCGCGTTGACGTTTAATGTGAGCAACGTCTGGCGTCAAATGAGTGTTGCTCGAGGCCAGCATTGGCGTAAATATTACACATGTAAACCAGTGTCGTCTGCCTGCACATCCATCCATGTAATCGAATCCAAATAAACACTGACTTACACCCATAAGATTCGTGAAACTTTCCATGACAAATTGATTGACGAACATTGATAAATAGATTTATTTACGCGAATGCACAGGTTGATCAAAATCTACAGTGGTAGCAAAAGTCTGAAGATTTGTTTTCGCAAAACGTTGTACAAATGGTGTTTTACACCGCTTTAACGAGACTTTTAGTTATATAACGATGGTTCCTCGATAACTGACCTGTACTTTCGGTATTGTTTATCATGAAACCGATACATCAACAGGTCGTAATGCAATCCCGGAACCAAAAGCTCCAAGGAAGGAAACCATGAATATCATTTATTTTTTAAATCTCTGGTATGACTCGACCGGGGATCGAACCATGGTCTCCCGATCCCGGGTTGGACGCATTTACAACTACATCACTGAGACGGTGTCTCTTCAGAGGGTAAGTAAGTATTTCTTTATTGCCTCCACACATGGAGAGTACCATATAAATACAACATACAGTGAGCATAGACTATAATAGAACAATAACGAAAAAAAAAAAAAAAAAAAAAAAAGTATCTCATATCACAATATACATATATAAATATTTACATTGGTACTATAAGTGAGTGATTGGGTGAGTCGGTGGATAAAATAATGTAAGCTAATGCTTTTCGATTTGTTGATTAAGTATTGTGGACCAACAAATCATGTTTCCGTCGAGGACTCCGTATGTCTCTTAGAAAGAATGGCGATCCGTAAAGACTGTTGTGATAATGAGCGCTTGTATGGTCTGCACTGTACGCATAATAATATATAAAACCCAAAATTGCCCTCACCGATGTAAATATAATTGAGCCGTCCCTCGAGAAAACCAACATTGTGGAATCTGCGTAAAGTATCGACCCGAATCAGCCTAAGCATGCCGCGCAAGCTAATCCGGACAGACACTTTTCGCCTCCTGTGGATTTTCTTTTTAAGGAATGATTCCTGTATACCTCTATCCCCCTGAGACGGCATGTGTCGGCCCAGATTAGCCCACGCAGGCTGATCTGGGTCGATATATTACGTATAATCCACAATGTTGGTTTTCCCGTGGAACGGCTCATATGTAAATGAGCGCGCACCAGGCGATTTGGATCTTGCTGCACGAGCGTACATTGACGGCTCCGGTAAACCCAGTACATATGTACTGTCTCACCTGAGTCTCAACCGTTCGCCTTCGCTTGTCATACTGATGTTTGCGTATCTTATTACAAATATATATCATGTATGACAACCCATGCACCTTGACGTGATAGTAAACGGAGACGTCATTAAACCCCATTCGACAGGACTCAGATTTGAAGTGTGTGTTCAGTTTATGTCGCAACGCCCACGGGGCATATTGGATTAAATTCTGCTACGGCTTTAAAAATTCAATCAATGCGTGGGTTGAATGTTTTTTCTTGATGACGAAACGTGACGTTTCCCCCCTGCAAATAACGTTAGATTTAATGATAATTAGTTTGTTGGTTTGGAGTTCAGCGCCGTATTTAAGTTTTAAACTTATATCACTGCTTCCAGTTTACTTACCCATGATTTTCCTGACTGTTTTGCACCAATACTCCAGTAGTATTTTGGCATAAATTATCCGAAAATATCATTGGCCAAGCTGGAGTTTGAATTTGAGACAACTGGATTGAAAGTCCTGAGATATCGCGACTCGACGATGACTTCTTGGTGAACTATTCCGACAAGGCTTCTGTAATTAGCAATGACCTGTCGAAACGTTTCTTTCCAAAGTATTTTTTTCCTTAACAAATCATAGTAAATGAAAAGAAATAAAACTGTAACATAGGCATCTGTTATTGGTGCCGACAGATGTTCAAGAGACGTTTATGTTTGTGTTTTGTGTTTGTTATTATTAGTTATATTTACTGCCGTATAGATTAACTAATTTGGGATAAAAGCACGAAGAACAAAAGTTTCATTTCGTACCAATTCCAGAGACATATTATGAATTGACTCAGTTAAAATTTTCAAACTATGAATATTTTATAACCCTCTTCCTCATACAACAAATTTGAACCAAACGACCTTGAAAACATGTAAACACAGTTATGACAAATTTCTGAAAATGAAGGTATTATTATTGAATAATTATGTTTATAAGGGAAATTGTTCATTGTGAGCAATCTCAACCATTTTCATTATATTTTCAAATGTCATCTGCTAAAAAGACCTCAAAATATGTTTTCAGCTGTAAGTTTTTTCATAATCCTATCACATTATCAATATGTAAATATATATATATATTATTAATTGAATATATATTGTTTAAACGAAAAAAAATAACTAACAAAAAATATTTTCAAAACTCGATATTAGTTTGTCTGAAAAAATTACGTTTGTTTCAGTACTTGGAAAGTTTGCAGAACGCACCCGGGATATGCTATTTACCGTGAAACAGTGACCTTTGTCCAAATCGGAACAAGAAGAATGTTTGACGCAAAGCATCAAAAAGAATCCGCAATATTTCGTTGCGCACGAAGAAATAACCAAAAAGTTCATTTAAATCCACAACCATTAGAAAAAATTAATCTGTAGTTAGTAATGCAGATATATGTATTTTTCATTGAATTAGATGAAAAATGATTTCCCCTTGTATGGTATCCTCCGATAGGTGGCGTGCCGAGTTTGCACGTGCCACTTAGGTCAGTGGCGTGATTATGTAGTCATTCAGCTTTGGGAACGACCAGCGAACAGACGTATTTTATTGGTTTTTATCGACATGGAGAACGCGGAAGACCGGTCAACTTCGAATGATTTAAATAATAATTTGCGAGAGTTTATCGCCGAGCTGCGTGGACAAAAGCAGGAGCTTACATCTTTACGAGAAGAAGTACGTGGCAAGTCGTTGGCTGTGGAAACCGAAGTGAAGCGAATCAAATCGGGGCTGGACATTAAATGGCGTTACGAGGGAAACAAAGTTCAGTTTGAATTCAACTCGTCTTTAGAAGACAACTTAAAGCAGACGATTTGGGGGCTGGAAAACGGCAATAGTGAGTACAGCATTGAACTTTTGAAAGAGTTGTGTGAGAAATTACGGGTGAGAAACTAGCACATTCGTATTGCTGATTCATCAGAGGGAGGCTGGGAAACGGTGCGCAAGTATGAGAGCAATCCGTTAGCGAGTGACATCGATGACTACCCCGGCAAAAAGTGAGATTGGCCCAGTAGAGACTGATATTGAAGATGAGTATTTCAGTTTTTGCGAACAATTTTATGACAGTAACAGATTTACAGATAACTTTTATGAATATGAACAGGGTCAAAAAGACATTATTGTTAAGGGCAGATTAAGGCAAAATATTGAATTTTGAGAAAAAATTGGAACGAACAAATTTATTTTAGACATTATTACAAATGGTTATAAGATACCTTTTTTATCAGTGCCAGAAGAGACTATTTCGAAAAATAATATATCAGCTCTGAGAGAAAGTGATTTTGTAAATGAAGCTATTACTGACCTTATAGATCGAGATTTAATTAGCAAATGTGACCAGAGACCAAAAGTTGTTAATCCCTTATCAGTTTATGTGCAAAGTAATAGAAAGAAACGGTTAATTCTGGATCTGAGGTTGGTAAATAATCATATATGGAAGCAGAGTGTAAAATATGAAGATCTTAGGCTAGCTCTAATGTATTTAGAACCAGGCTGTTGGATGATAAAATTTGATATTCACTCAGCTTATCATTTTGTAGATATTTATCTGCCACATACAGAGTTTTTAGGCTTTAGTTGGACAGATGCTGATACGGGAAAGTGTGTATTTTTTAAATTTCTAGTCTTGCCATTTGGTTTGTCCTCAGCCCTTTATCTGTATACCAAATTGACTCGGTCTTTAATAGCAAAATGGAGGGGAGAGGCAAAAAAGGCTATAATGTTCTTGGATGATGGGTTTGCTACATGTGGGGCTTATGGGAGTACACAGTCATTAGCTGTTGACATGAAACAAGATTTGCTGGATTCGGGTTTGATTATGAAGGCAGGTAAATGCATTTGGCAACCGACACAGAGATTAGAGTGATTAGGGGCCATTTTAGATAGTAAAGAATTCACTATTTATATACCAGATCGTAGAATTAAAAAAGCGTTAGATACGCTGAAGTTGTTACAAGAATTAACATGGGTACCTGTAAGGAAAGTAGCTAGTTTTATAGGGCAAATCATTTCTATGGGAATTGTCATAGGATCTGTTTCCCAAATTATGACCAGATCTCTGATTATAGATATCCTTAAGGCCAGGAACTGGAACTCATTAATAAAACTAGCAGATGAAAGTAAATTACAAATGGAAATGGAATTCTGGGAAAGGAATTTGGGCATGTTAAATAAGAGAACTTTATCTACCTCTAATAAGTGCTCGAAACTTGTATATAGTGATGCCAGTAATACTGGTTTTGCTGGGTTTGAAGTAAGTACTTTAAATGGAGTTTCACACGGGATGTGGTCTGTTGAAGAGGCGGCAAAATCTTCCACATGGAGGGAATTATGTGGAGTTCATAAGATTCTCTCTTCCCTAGTACATGTTTTAGCAAATCAGAGGGTAAAATAGTTTACCGATAATACTGGGGTTTGCAGTATTGTTCAGGAAGGTTCTATGAAAGAAGAATTGTAAGAAATAGCACTGAAAATTTCTGAATTTGGCTGTAAAAATTCTATTCATTTGGAGGTAGAATGGCTTCCGAGGAATCAAAATAGTCAAGCTGATTATTTGTCGAAAATTGGTGATAAAGATTATTGGGGAATTTCATTTGACATGTTAAATTTGATTGAGCAGAGATTGGGGAAAATCCAAGTTGATTACTTCGAATCAGAACATAATGCGAAAACTAGAATATTTTATTCTCGATTTTAGTGTATAGGTGCATCAGGTGTTGATGCATTTACTTATGATTGGAATGGTATTTACGGTCTGTTAGTACCACCAGTTATGTTAGTCACACGAGTTATATGTAAGATGGAAAGTTGTCAGGTAAGAGGAATTCTAGTCATTCCCCTATGGAAATCGGCGAATTATTGGCCGGCTGTGTGTTGACCTGATGGTAACTTTAGGGAATTTGTGAAAGATTTCATGTATCTGCCAACAGAAAAAGAATTTTACATTCCATGTAAGAATGGAGCTGGGACTTTTGGCAATGAAAATTTGCGATTTCCCATGTTAGCGCTCAAAATAGATTTTTATCGGTACAAGGGGGGTAATTAGTAGAACTAAATTTTATTTTAGTAAGTAGTTATTCCCCTTGTAACAGTACAATATCAGGCGTTTAATGGCAGTGGTTGTTTGCTGGTAAGGACAGGGTCTGCTGGTTAGGGCAGTGGTTGTCTGCTGGTAAGGGCAGGGTCTGCTGGTTAGGGCAGTGGTTGTCTGCTGGTAAGGGCAGTGGTTGTCTGCTGGTAAGTGCAGTGGTTGTCTGCTGGTAAGGGCAGGGTTTGCTGGTAAGGGCAGTGGTTAATTGCTGTTATAGAAAGTAATAGTTCGAACGGTCAGTTCAAATTTAGTTTTTTAAAAACAGATTTGTATGGCTGTTTTTTGAACATTAAGATTAAATTGGAAATGAAGAACAATTAAATTAATATATTTTAATTGTACATTCGTTGTGATAGTTATTAATTTAATGTCTTGACATAACGAATGACAGAGTGTTGTCCGTTTTTACGTTTATTTTTGCAGAGCTATGCAGATGATATTGACGGGTTACCGGACGATTTGGTGGACAAGATTTCCTTGCTGCTAGAACTACTTAGGAGTTCAAGAGCTGACAATACATGTTCATCTTATAGGCGTGGATTCATAAGATGGAGGAAATGGGCCTTAAGTAATGGACTGGGAAGTAGGGAGGTTCTGCCGGCTAAAGCGTTCCATTTAGCCCTGTATTTAGCTTCACTTGTTCAAACAGCAAATACTCCTAGTCCTATCATTAATGCATTTTATAGTGTTAAATGGTTTCATGATTTGTTTGATTTAAAGTCCCCTACCGATTCCAAACTTATTGTGAACATATTAGAAGCAGTTAAACGCAAGTTGTCTAGACCTGTGAATAAGAAAGAACCGTTGACAATTGAACTTCTAGAATAGATTTGTAGTAATTTGTATGATTTCGGTAACGTGAAGAACCAAAGAACTGTTTGCATTTGCTTATTAGCTTATGCAGGATTTATGAGAAGCGATGAAGTGCTTAAATTGAGACGACGTTTTGATTTCGTGATTAACAGTGTATACATGTGTGTGTTTATAGAATCCAGCAAAACAGATAAATATAGAGATGGGGCATGGCTATTGATAGCAAGAACTGGCAGTAACATTTGCCCTGTAATATAGAAAGGTATTTCACCTGGGCTAATATTTCTCCAGATTCTGTGTGCTACATATTTGGGCAGTTGTCCGCCACCAAGACAGGTTATGTTTTGAAAAAAGATTCTAAACATTTAGTATATAGCAATTTCAGGAAAATATTTCTTGAGGTTTTAAAACCTCTTGTTTCAGATGTAAGTAAATTTGGGTTGCATTCCCTCAGGTCAGGTGGTGCCACAGCTGCTGCAAGCAGAGGTATTTCAGATAGGCTGTTTAAGCGTCATGGCAGATGGCTGAGTGAGTCCGCTAAAGACGGATATATCAAAGATTCAGTTGAAGAACGACTTAGTGTGTCGTTATCTTTAGGATTGTATTTTTTCAAACTGTTTTTGTGTATTGATCAGACACTTCGCCTTTTCTTTTAGTTCAGCCGGTCGGCAGATCCCGAGGCTAGTACCAACAAATATATTTGGTGTTTTGTTATACTGTAGTATCGGAGGTGTAATGTAAGGGGAAATGTACTTTTCATTGTTTAAGCGAAGCGAATTAGATGAAAAATGATTTCCCCTTGTATGGTATCCTCCGATAGGTGGCGTGCCGAGTTTGCACGTTTCACTTAGGTCAGTGGCGTGATTATGTAGTCATTCAGCTTTGGGAACGACCAGCGAACAGACGTATTTCATGATATGCGTATTGATTATTCAATGTGACTACAGTTTGTAAGATATTCAAACACTGTATATTCAGATTGGAGGGATATATACTTCGATCAGGGTCTACATTGTTTAATGTTTTTGTATATAGGTCTGGTGAATGACAGCGTGGTAGTAGTTCAGATATAAGGTTTATTCATTATATCTTTACGTATCAAAGTTGTGCAGTATGTATATGTTTAGGGTGGTGTATGTAGATCGAGATGTATAATATGAGATTACATATTATTTGAGATTAAACGGCTGGTCGGCAGTTCCCGAGGCTAGTACCAAAACATATATTTGGTGTTTTTGTTATACTGTAGTATCGGAGGTGTATTGTAAGGGGAACGGTATTTGAAGATTTAAGTATGTTGTAGTATATTTATCCTAACAGGGTCTGTGTTTTAAGTTAATGATATGATTTAGATTTAAACTGATCATGAGAAGTGACATTTCAGACTAATACTAAAGATAAATGGACAAGAGGTTATGAATTGATAAATTTCAATTTGTACCAAAAAAAATCAACTATTTGTATTGAACAACGCCCTGTTATGATAATTTGTTGTAAAATAAGGCAGACACACAGAAAATCTGCTTTGGCTTTGTATTGGTAAGTCATGATAGTGGATAAGGGTTTAACCATTTCCCACATAAAACAAATCTGCAGCAGACGACTTTAAATTGATCAAGTAAAAAATATAAAAATTCTCTATAAATAATAGTATGATAACTAAAAAGTGTTGAAATTATTGTGGCAAATGCAAATATTGCATATTATGAGCAATTTCTCCTTTTGCAACATTGATTTCAATGATGTTTAACCTGACAGACTTTGAAATCATCAAGTAAAAAACATACAAAAACTTTATAAATTATAGTAAGATAATTGAAAAGAGTTGAAATTATTGTGGCAAAAGGAGGAATTGCTCATTATAAGCAGTTTCACCTTTTGCCACAATAATTTCAAAAGTCGTCTGCTGCAGAGGCTCAGAAAGGGTATATACTCGTATGTGGGAAATGGTTAAAACTGTAAGTGGATAACATAAGTTTATTGTGAGCAACTTCACCTTTTGCCAACATTATTTCAAAAGTCGTCTGTTGCAGAGGCTCAGTAAAGGTATATATGTGGGAAAGAGATTAAAAACCGTAAATGGAGAAAATTAAGGCAATACATATCAGGTCATAACCAGATTCAGTGTTAATTTAAATTGTTATTAGAGAGAGTTTAAGAGAGATATTAAGACCAAAAACATTAAATGGGTATACAAATATAAAAGGTAAAGGTGTTAGAACGTTACAACACGAGTATACAGCAAAAACACCACTTTCTTACCGGTGATGGTGACAGCATTTTCGATTTTGGGATTTGTACATGTTCATATAGTCCAACCTGTCTAGTTTTGTTTGATATATATGTGGACTTCGTATCACGAATATTGACACCGTAATGGACGGCAATAATAGACGTGTGTTACTATTTGCTGAAATGACGTCGACGTCATTTTCATGATTTATGATCGACAATAGGCACATTAATAAAAACAGACGGTTTGGGATATAACATAAAGTAGCGATAAGTAAACAGTGACATACATGTTAATTTCCGCACCCTTTTAAAAGAATAATTCAAAAGAAATGCTGTGCTTTTATTCTGTACCAAGTGTAGTAGACATCACAATGTTTCATTTTATATGCAAATAATGCGTAGAAAAACTATTATATTGACATCAGTGTTTAAAAATCCCATGACCACAAACGAGGCTCAAAACAGGTCTTGTGACGTCTGCGAACAGTTAAGACTCGGGTGTGCATTTCTTTCCCGTCTACATTTAAACGGGCGAGTCTAAAATGTAACTCTATGGTCGTAATCGTTGGCCCTTGGGCATGGCACATTGCCTAGCCTAGTACGGGTTAGTAACCGGTCATCCAGAGACCATAGATAAACGACAGTCGCCGCCGCTATACTACCGAAATACTGTACACTGTAAACGACGTGATACAAACACAATGCAATAAACAAAACATAGATGAAGTAGTAATGTCTTGCGAAAAAAAAAATTGCAAGCATACCATTTAGTTACACTCCCGACTGTTCATATGATATGCTAAAACTGGACTAAACGAGGTCCCTATATGCCTGACGCGGCAAAAATATTTCACATATTTGATATATTATATATATGCATCAATAGAAACGGGCAGGTCAACCACATGATATTAAAACAATCTGACCCTGTAAATAAATGTTATGCCTTATCTATATCAAGAAAACATCTAATCAAAAGTAGTCAAATTTTGTAAAAACATTGTGCGTAATTTCTCCTTTGAAAAAATGTTTTCAAAAGTCGTCTGCTGCAGGGACGTTACAAAGCGTCTGTACGCGGGAGAGATATGTTGAAAACTCAAAATCGGCGTGCGCGGCTTCTGTTCAAAACCCAAAACAAAGGGTCAATTATAAGAGTCTTTATTTTTATAATAAATCTGCGTCATTCGTACAAATGTGCTATAAAATCTGTCAGTCCGTGGTTCAAGTCCAGGAGAAACCGTCAAGGGAATTTGTTAGACGTTTGAGTCCTCTAAGAACAAGAAAAATAAGATGAAACTCACGCCAGCATTATTGCTTTTGAGTTTGGTTATTTGCAGTACATTTTTGAACACCGAAGCAAAACGTGGACAAGGAAATGGTATGTAAAAAATAATTATTTCTATTACATGAATTATAACTTTGTTTGCCTTGCAATAA
Source organism: Serripes groenlandicus (assembly GCA_031761405.1). NCBI lineage: Eukaryota > Metazoa > Mollusca > Bivalvia > Cardiida > Cardiidae > Serripes > Serripes groenlandicus. The sequence continues at coordinate 166,765 of JASEVX010000191.1, forward strand.
ACCAATCATTTACATTATCTTTGCTTCCAGTAAAAATATCTATATTAAGATGTATTTAACAAATATGTGTTTCATAATTTATTTTAAGTATTGATATACTCGTATATATGTTATCTATTAAATATTGTTTCATATTACGATTTATTTAAATGCAATATTTGTCTTCTTCAATGGCTTAGCCGTCCATTTATTTCTCGAAGAATATTTACTTATCTATTAAATTCCGTGCAAAAAAAGAACAGCAGTCATATTCCTATTGCTTATTTCAAATGAAATGGGCATTGAATAACATGCTCTTTCAGACTGTCAAATATATAAAGAACTTCTAAAATAATTTATCTCAGAAAATGTCTTTACCCGCCGGATTATGTGCACATTAATATCACTATTTCAAATCAAAGACCATGCAATTTTAAAACGGTTGAGTATTTGAATTGTTAACATACTAAAGAAAGTATCAAGTTATATAATTTCGGGTACCTTGGCGAATACTTATTTCGAATATATTTCGGTCCGATGAGGTCTTTTACAAGCGGGTACCTCTGCTCTATCATATATTACAATAAAATATTATTTGATATGTATGCAATATGAGGTATGTGTTTATTCATTAGTAACTACATGCATGTATAACTTGATATAAACATAACAGAACAGAGTATATGTATTGACTCAAACTTTACAAAGTTTATGGCCATTTACAAATATACAAGAAAACATATATATGTGTATCAAGGAAATAATTACATACAAGAATGGGTCTAACTATCGTTTTGATACGACTCAAAGAAAAAAAATAAAATGTTAGGCTATCGACCTAAAATATCTTGACATTATGTCTCTATTGATACGTCGACTTTCATGATATGAATTTTTTGAATGCCTATTTCACATTAAACAATGTATACTTCAGTACTGTTATCATGTAAATCACTGAATTGATTCCGAGTAATAAAGAATTTGAATTTGACAAACTGGACAAACTGGACCAAACGTAAGCTTCGCTTCCATACATTGTTAATCATAGACTGGGCTGAATCCATTCTAGAAATCAATTTAAATGTGTTTCATTAATTTTTCAAACTGTTTTCCAATTTTCAATAGTCTAAATACACAGGTTCTACATGTATGTGCACTGTGAATTTTAATCATCTGCAGCCGACGAATTTTGAAAACATTGAGTCAAAAGTAATACAAATTGTGGGCGGAAAATATCACAAAATGTTCAAATCTATCCAATAATAATTTCATTGCTGGCTATTTCCATAATTGTGCTTTTCAAAGTAATTGCTACATATCTGTTATATGTTGGAAAAGGTCATGCAATTTTGAAAGTTTATCTCAATTGCGTTCTGAATGATTATGGACTGTATCAATTAAGTAGAAATACGACATTTATCTGTAATTAAAACTCAAGAAATTGTAGAAACTATTCTGCAATTAAGCTTTTCCAATATACGTTTAATCTGCAATACAAAATGGGGAATACCTCTACAAAAAATAGTTTATTTATTGAATATAGAGTTCAAATCACTGTGACTATTTTGTCACAATACTGTTAGAGTCGTCTACTGCAGATGCGTAAACATGCGCCTATATATGGTATTTAGGGATTACACTCAAGAAGTTAAAGATATTTGATCCGTGCAAAGCGATTTGGGGTCTAATTGTTTAGTTGTGTTTGTTTGCATGGTGTTAACGCCGCTTTCAACATTTGATCAGTTATATATGTGTTACTTCTGGTTGATTGATCCTGCAACCAGCGAGTCAGTCATAATGCTAACCCCACAACCCTGAGCGCCAACAAGGGGAAGCTATTGCTACCATTTTTTTTTTTAAAGTATTCGGGTTGACTCGATTGGAAATCGAACCCACGTTAAGATCCCGCTGATCGGTAGACGTGGCACAAAAATGCATTTTAACTATTTCCACACATACGACAAATCCGTAGCAGACGACTTTGAAAAGATATAGGCAAACATATATAAAATCTTAAAAGATTTAAGTATAATAAATGGACAGAGTTGAACACAATCTGGCAAATGGAGAAATTACTTATTATGAGTAATTTCTCCATTTGCCACAGTGTTTTCAAAAGTCGTCTGCTGCAGAAGCGTGAGAAAGCGATTATTTACGGGAAAGGGTTTAACATCGGAGCCGGGTAGGACGTTTGTGGGTCTTATGCAGTCCCCATAATGGAATCACACAAATGGATATTAGCGTAAAAGTAATGGGATAACAGTTGGAGGTTTTATATAGACGCACTGTGAGGACTCTAAAGAGACAGTGCGAATGTCACAGGCTTGTCTCAGTCTGCACCCTAACCCCATCCCAACTCGCTAGGAAAATTCTTCCGTTTGACTTTCGCACTCTTAAAATGGTATTGACAGTGATCACTTGTTATTGCTGATTGTCATCCTCATTTATATAACTGAGAACAATCTTTTTTATGATTTATATTGTGATAACTTAATCAACCGCGGACAAATGAATATATTATTCGAACTTCTACACTTAAAATAGATAGATACGATCTGTACATGAATGTTTATATATATTTTCGGTTGAATCCATTTACCTATCACCCAACAAATCTGCAACAAACGACATTTTTGAAAAGTATTTATATACGGACATATAAATAAATTTTCAATAGGAATTTATCCTTTTGCCACAGTGTTTTTGAAAGTCGTCTTCTGCAAAGGCGTCATAAAGCGTTTGTTTATGGGAGAGGATTAAGAGAAGAGTGGGATATTATCGCAATATACAACTGAGTGTTTATAGTCGTACTGGATTCAATATAACCTAATTACCGAGTGCAGTGGTCGAAATAATGCATTTAGGTGTCACCAGTCAATTAACCTTCACAATAAACTGAGACATGTCTGCAAAATGTGCAGCGTTCTCTTCGTATTCTATCTTCATTTTTGGCCTGGGCCTATAGCCCCTGATCATGGTAGTAATACCATTTTTTTTTAGTTGGCAAACTGCCAATTGCCGTTAACACCCTATAACGCCTTTAGGGGTGAGATTGCGCGAGAAAAATAGTTCATCATGGATTCAACAAAACTGCATTTTAAAATATAAAGAGGTGAGTACTTCAATATAAGTTTAACAAATGCTCAGAAATTAATGAGCCTAGAGGTCGAATATGGAAGCTTATTATCATCTTCGCGAAGAGGAACGGAAAAGTACGATTAAGCTCGAGTATTTACGGAGATTATTTAATTCTGTTTAAATGGAGTAATTTGCTATTGTGAAACACATCATCATGCCTGATTTTACCATGATGGTTTTGCATTTTACATTTTTTATTTGTTTAGCGCGTAGCCAATCATATATAGACGGCATTTTCAGCCCTGGTTTCTTATGGATTCTTTTTATGTTTCATGCCCTGAATGTAGTTCCAACTACATGCATGCGCTTACCTTTCAACTATACCACGATCTTTGAAATAATTACATGTCTGTTTTGAATGATTGTATTACCTCGTTACAGTTACAAAAGAAATTTGAAATGAAATGAAACATTGTTTTTTAACAAATAAATATAAGTCACAATGGGTAAACTGCTACAAGGGGGACTTTTCACGATTTGAGCTTCAGATACGGCACTTGAATTTTTTATCACACATTGAAATGTAGATGAAAAACAAAATTGAAAATATTTTCTCGCATATAAATAAAGGTTAACGCATAAAAAACAAATCTGTGCATCCTAAGATGAATTTAAAATGAGAGAAACACATTTGCAGAGAAATCGTGATCGTCGAATTTAGTTTACTCTTACAACGATAGGTGTAAATACACACGCTGTTCCACTCCATTGTGAGCAACCAAAACGCAATTTCACCGTGCTATAATTTGCCATTGCACCGGCTTTTAGAATCATTGCATCATTTTGGAAAGTGCACAGCCCAAATCAACCTGGTTCTGTGTATTTAATAAAGCAGAATTTATATTCAAACCTTTAATTGAAGTTTATGTACATGAACGGTTCATTTGATAAAACACAATCGGTGTTTGGAAACTTGACTCTGAAATACCCGTAGTTGATTATGACCGACGACGGTATGCACATGTATTGTTGAATTGTCCTGTTGTCTCTTCGTTTATGAACTTGTACATGATGTAATCTTATCGGATTAAAGTGAAATAATGAATTATGAAATTATTGCATTTTTATTGTGGTTATAAACATAAGGAGACAGTTGAATGTGAAGTGTGTTGGCAACATCATGTGACTAATAGATTCTACTGTATTACGTTTTTCAAAGATATTCATGAGTCAGACTCAGAGTGCAGAGTAAAAAATGCAGTAATTTCAAATTCATGCTATGCACATTAATCTAAGATTCGTACTTTGGCATTATATATATGTTAGTAACTAACAGGTAAACTGTTAATGAGGCTTGTTAAATGAATAAAGCCAAAGTGCTTTTGTAGACACAGATTTATACATGCCTCGGAAAAAACATTTCATATAAATTATAAAAAAGTCAAATTGACATATGTAATTTTCTATTTGTCCCTAGATTAACGTTAAATAGTCCATGTGTTTTCTATTCAAACAATGACATTTCTTTAAAGTTGTTTAACATGACGTACCATTTCGTACCAGAGTGGATTGTTCTTTGCTGATGTGATCGTGGGCTAAACTGGAAACTTGTTACAGGAATGGTCCCCTGTAGCGGCGGATAGAAGCATTGTTATTTCATATCAACATAAGAAATGTAAACTGTTGCTTCTATAAGAGCATACATCTAAGAAGATTTTGACTGAGGTAACTTTATCTCTTTACACATTTTGTGTTTCTTGTTGTTTATTCAGAGATGTGAAGTTATATGACTCTGATATGTTTAATTCAATATAACCATACCCTGGGTTTTGCAAAACATATAATACAGCAGGGGTCTCGCAATAATCCTTACATTCACTGCAGCAATATTATCTTATATTCTTAGTAAATACAACAATATGTGAAACAAACTAAGATTCAGTCTGTCTTTTTGTCATAAAAAAATGTTAGTAAATCTAAAATTAACCTTGTATATTATAAGAGCACGTGTAGGTATTGAGTAGAATGTCTTTGAATGTACACATTCATATAACATGATGCTTAATTAATATATTAATAAGATTACTAAAATAAACCATACTTGTTTGTAATTTTTGTAGACGACAACTTCATAAAATATCATAGAGAATATATTTATCTATACCTCTTTTACCATCAATAATTCTTTAGCAAAAATTCCATACTCTAGTTCATATTATTAACTCTATTCATCATATAGACACTTTCTGATGCCTCTGCAGACGATTTTGAAAATATTGTGACAAAAGGACAAAATCATTTAATGTTCTACAAAAACGAGCAATCTGTCATTTTGGCTCAATAGTTACATTTTTCCCCATAATTCTTCCTTCATTTATAGAGATTTTCCATAATTTCATCTAAAAGAAGTATCTGTATGTTGGAAAGTGTTAAGATGTTACTCAGAATGTTCAACCCTTGTTATTCGCCCATAGGACTGGATTATGGGGAAACCTATGGCGACCGACTGGCTAGTGTCCTGAAAGTGTCAGCTCTCTGAGTGACGTAGTCAAACAGTTTTATCCGCTCCTCAACAAACTTGTTAAACATGTTTTAGAGGGTATAAGGTTCGGGCCAAATACAATAACCAGCACAATCACATAAGGCACTTTTCGATTTTTGCGCTTAAAATTCCAAAGTTGTTCAAATTAGCCTTGTCTGGACTATGACTCAACATTTCTGTCATTCATCTTTACCATTCTTGATGTAAATGTATGTTGCTAGTATGTCCAGGGCTACAGATAATAACATTTTAGTGAATAATGTATTTACCCCATTGTTTATCAGACAATTTTTTTTTTTGTCTGTCGTTCGTCTTTAACTATTAGTTTTAAACATCACTCCTCCTAAACCACAGGATCAATTTCAACCAAATTTACAGGAATTTTCCGTTGGTGGTCCTCCTTCAAAACTGTTCAAAGATTTAACATCCAAATAGAACTTTGGTTGCTGCGGCATCCAAAAGGGGCAAAAAACTTTAATCAGCTTGTCTGATTCTAATATAATTTGTTAGAAATGTTCCTTGCTACTAATTTACTATCACTCAGGTGATCGATCTCTTTGTCCTCATCATTTTTTGAGATTGCTCTTTTGAACGACTCATCGTGTCAAAGGGAGACATAATATGCTTATTCGCCTTTTCTCACACGATTACAAAGTCAATGCGACATGCGTCATTCGTCTTCCACCAATGGGCTAAGTCTATGTGGAAAAGCAGCCAGTTGCTTGGGAAGATGGTTGTGTGGAGTACTGGTGTAAGAAAACCAGGAAACGCATGAGTAGGTGTACTAGCCGCCGTGATATAACTGAGAAATTGTTAAAAAACGGCGTTAAACCCCAATCAATCAATCACACGAATACAATGTTGTTTAACTAAAGCTTCTAATTGTTGGCAAATATATATATTTTGAGGAACCCTCATTCATCCAGACACAGTGTACATCTAAGCTTAGTAATTAACTAATTCACATTAAGCCATAAACACATTTTACTCCATTTGGATCTTGTTAGATTAAATGTAAATTATGTAAGCAACACAAATATAAACAATTGTTTTATTAACTTTTTATTTGCCTATCGAGTACTCATCATTTTAAAAGAAAATGCCTTTTTTGACAAGTTTGTTGCCGCTTTAAGTAAAATAGCTACTTATCTGTTGCCCTGAATTGTCTAGGCAAACAGTCAAATTACCAAAGGCACCTTTGGATAATGACCCTTGAATTTTCCAAACTAGCCTTGCCTACTAGAAACAGTTTTTCTTCAGATCTACAGCAATTTGGTGAACATGATTGTAGCCATAAGTTCTGGGCAAAGTTACATAACAGGCCCATCACTCAAGGCACTTATTGATATTTATTATTTAATTATACAAAATCGGCAAAATTAACCGTCTCTGCATTCTAAGACGAAAAAATTTCATCTGATTTTCATCTAACTTGGTGAACATGTTGTGTGAATTATGTTTCGGCCATGTTCTATAACAAGACAAATCTCCACATGTCTTATCTGACCTTATATTTAGCAGTTGTTATCCCTTTCCCAGATGTAGTTGCTTTCTGATGCTTCCGCCGCAGACGACTTTGAAGCACGATGACAACAGGAGAATCTCCCTTTGCCACCATGGTTTCACCACTTATGCAATGATTAACTTTCATATAAATAGAGAAATTCAATAGGTTTGCCTAGATATTTTAAAAGTTGTCTGATGAAAATTTGGTGTATGTGAAAAATGGTTATCCAACCTGTATCAAACTTGTTTTGAATGTTTATATGCAATAAAACCTTTGTTGCATTAAACACTAGACAAATAATTATAGTCGTTCCAGGATTATGCGTCCCTCACTGGTGTATTTTGTGACAATTTCTTATACTCGGTTTGTCTTGTTCAGGAAACATGTATATCAAATGTAGAGTTGCACAATTCTTAAGAAGTTTGGCTAGCATTCAAGCACACCAATAATCAATTATCAATTAACAAATGTTAGGTCTGAGCAAGAATCTCTGGCTTAGAAACTTAAAGGACGATAGGCTTTATGAAAATTTAGATGAAATGGACGTATGAAAAATTGGACAAAGAACGTGCTTCATTGAAAACCAACATACCTTTCCGGATATAAAGTTCAAAGAACGAGGTAAATAGATGATGAACAACACGAAATGGACAAGCAACATACAGAAAAATATCACAATCAGCTTTACGAACTACATTAAAAAAATTAAAGAACAACTGTATAGATGAATGATAATATTGTTAAACCATTCCCTTGTTAAACATCTATTGAACACTTTTATGAAAGAATGGTGAATAAAGTTAATAATGAACAATTTCTCCTTTTATCACAATGCTTTTCAAGTGTCGTCCGCAGCAGAGACGTCAGAACGCGTCTATAATGTGAGAACGGGCTTAGCAACATTATCTGAATCTATATTATTTGAAAAAAAGATGTAACACATGTATGAAATAGTAATTTAATTGTTCAAATGTCACAGTAAAAAACAAATGAAGATCTATAGTTTGTAGTTCGGTGCAGTTAAGATTAATTTTAGAATATTTCATATATAATGGAGGAATAAACCCTATATTTTCTCAGTTTGCCTTCTGTTATCAACCTTGTAGAAAACTCCTTCTTAGATATTTAACATTTGTTTCTTAGATGTTTTTGAAGAATATGACTTTATAATATTCCTTTCAGTTATAGTTCAAAATTAATGTTAATGTTTCTCTGGATCATTTAACCACTTTATAATGCTCTGAAGCATGTGACTTTTAAAACCAACGATTAGAAAAAGATAAAGTGCTTATATAAATATCAGTTCTCCCTTTTTCCACAATGTTTTCTACATGATTTCAATTACTCTTACACTTTGATAGATGTTGCTTTTTTCTCAGATGCTGCTTTTTTATATACTCTCATTATTCTATGGTTTTTAGATCACCTGAGCCGTTCTGATCACTCTCAGTCCGTCGTCATTCACTGTTACCTTTAAACAACATCTCCTCATAAACCACTTATCCATATTGCAACCAATCTTCACAGGTATGATCCTTTGGTGGCACTCTTCCAAAAGTGTTCAAATATATAAATTATATGAAGACATCCTGTTTCTGCGGCATCAGAAAGGGTGAAAATTGCCAATTATCAAAATTCTTTTTTTCTAAATCGGCTTGTTATTCCAACATAATTTGATAGAGATGTTCCTTAGGTGACTCTCTAGAAAAATTGTTCAAGCCATATTGATTGGTTGAAAACATGTTAGCCAGGCGTCATCAGAAAAGCGGTTATATGACAATCAGCTTATTAGATTCCAACATAATTTGATAGAAATGTACCTAAGGTGACCCTCTACACACATTGTTTAACCATAGTGAGTGGTTGAAAACATGGCAGGCAGACAGCATCAGAACAGATGATAAAATACTATTAGTTATTAATTAGTGCTTGTCTGGTTTTACGATAAATGTGCAAAAATGTTCCTTCAGTCACCATCTACATATTTGTTCTAAGCAAAATGAATGGTTGAAAGACAAAGCATACCGATGGCTACAGAAAAGGGGTATACTCAACTTTAAGCTTCAAATTACATCACCTTCTTTATCTTATCTATTGAATTTATATCAACCAAACTTAATTGAGGGTTCTCATTAAAAATTGTTCAAAAGATATAATTCCATACAGAACCATAGTTGTTGTGGCATTAGAAAGGGGAAACATGCCAAAAAAAAAATTGATACAATTATTTACGAATCCACCTTTGTGATTCAAAGATAATTTTGCTGAAATGGTCCGTAATTGAACCTCTGCAAAAAGTATTCAAGCCATCTTCACCAATTGTAAAACATGGCCGCCAGATGGCATCAGAAAACTTTATTAAGTATTGTCTGAATTCAAGACAGTTTAATAGAAATGTTCCTTAAGTGAAACTGTAAATAATTTGTCCAAGCTATATTGATCGGTTAACAAATATAGCGACCAGACGGTATCAGTAAAGAGGAAAAATTACTTTAAAGCTTCAAATGACATCTCTGCTTTTCTGATTCCAAAATGATTTGACAGAAATTATCTTGTGGTGACCCTCTACCAAAGTGTAAAATTAACGCAGCCACCAGATGGTATCTGGTGACCCTTTACTAAAAATGTTCAGGACATATTGATTGATACAAAAAAACATCTATCAAGGAGTCTGGCTAGCTATCCTTCTTAGCACACCTGAACACAAGTTGCCGGGTGATCTTTTGTGATTACTCACTAACCATCCTTTCATTCACATTTTCTTACAAATAACTTAGACCAATGGATCAATTTCAAAATAATTTAACCGAGACCCGGTAGCTCAGTCGGTAGCGGGTTGTCAATCGAGGGGTTGTGATTCAAACCATAGCTCGGTCAACAAACTTTTCAACATTTGACAAAAGTCACTGTGACCAGCGTCATTCGTCGTTCACCAATGGGCTAACAGTCTTTGTGGAAAAGCAGCCAGTTGCTTGGAGAGTATGTTGTGTGAGGGTACTGGTGTGAGTAAAACCAGGAAACATATGAGTAGGTGAACTGGCCGGTGTGATATGACTGAAAATGTCTTGATAACAGTGGTAAACCCAAATCAATCAATCAAAAAAAATCACAGGGATGGTCTTTTACAATTTTCCAAATAATTGAAAATTATTTAGAACATTTGCTGCTGTGGCATTCGAAAGTGTAAAAATGGTTTTCCATATATGTATGAACAAAAAAAACTGTTTTTAGTTTATTTAAATAGGTCTTATATCTTTACAAATACAGGAGAAATTGCTTTTCTATTGCCACTATGTTTTTCAAAATGTATCTAATTTACATGAAATTTATCTTTTTAAAATATTTATTATCTGTAGATCAGATTTTAAAACGGGATGTATTTGAGTAAAATTTAAAAACCCTTGGTCAATTATGAATTTATTTTGGTAAATAGATAGGTAAATACTTCGGTGAGTCTGTGCCATGATGATATCCATTTGTTTTACATGTCTTTTGAAACTTGGTAATTAGATATAATATGCACATGTATGTCTAATGTTTTATTTTTATAGACAACTTAAAATGACATTGCATTTTAACTGTTGTGTCATTTATTCTTGTATCCGAACTTGTAATATTTATAGTCAATGCATAGGTTATAAATCACATATATATGCAAAGGCAAGTGTTTGAACAGTTTTGTGTACCCAAACACATTCACACCTTCAGCGCTATTTTACAAACACGAATTGAATTTGCGAATATTCCCGAAAGATTGCGACGAAAAATAAATGGTATACAACGAATGTCACGAGTGGGTTGTCTAACCCTTAGCTACATAACACCGCATTTCCCTGCACCCATTAAAGCAGGCATTTGAAAAACGTGGAGAGATAGTACAGATTGCTCGTAACGAGCAATCTGAACTCTTCCTGCAATGTTATCTAATATGCCATTTAATGAAACTACAATTCACTTATAACTGATAAGTGGTAAATTACTGCTTTCAATTTGGATGAGTCCAAGAAAATGCTTATGGAGCAAAGGGTTAAATATGTATCATAATGTGTTCAAACAAGGTCACTTGCACAAAACATAGTAATGGTACATCTGGTCTTCGGTCAGCTATATAGTGCATAAAGCCATATAGTGCATTTTCGAATGTCTAATATTGAACACTTTGTTCTAGAATTACACATTTCATGCATCCGAACAGAAAGTCATTACAAAACGGAAAAGGCAGAGTTGAGAATGACATATGATAACTCCGTGAACTGTTTTCTAGACTGTAAATAATGGCCTAATTCACCCATAACTGATTAGTGATGAATTAATGTCAGTTAATTATTTAAATTTGTAGGATAGGAAAATGCTTGTGGAGCAAAGTGTTAAACTATTTGCTCTATAAGCATTTTATTGGACTCCAAATTGAAATGATGCAGTCCCCACTAATAAATAATGTGTAAATTACGCTTACATTTACGGAAAATTTCATTACGAGCAATATAAACTCTTCCTACCCTGTTTTCAAATGCCTGTTTTCATTGGCTGCTGGGAATTACAGTTCTATGGAGCAAAGGGTTACTATCATTTTCTCGTACTAATGCACATCTAAATATTCATATATTCACGCTGTGCTGTACTTAGTTGTAAATGAAAGTGTCTGTTTGGTAACATAAGCAATCAAAGCGCCAATGGCACTGTAGTGGCGATCAGTGAAAATCCTGCAAAGTAACAAGCAGTATATCGGTGTAGGGCGCTCTGGTGCGGGTAAATTTGAGAATGTATCAACCCTGCATCTTTTCACAGTAGAATAATTTTAGTTTGCCAGAATGTTGTCTTGTTTAGTTACGTTCTGAAAATGGTCATGATGTGTTCAAAATTAGGCCATTCCAAATTTATGAAAAATCTAGTTGGTACTCGATAGACTACCGTTTTAGCTCATTAGAATGGCTATTTGTGATCTAAATTGTTCGGGTAATCACATGTTCATCACCAGGTCGCTAGGCCATATCAGAGACATATAAACATAAATATGTGTTTATATGTCTCTGGCCATATTAAGGTAAACTATTTTGTACACTTTAGAAATGACAAAATTATCAAGAAAGGAGAGATAACATTGAGGGTTGTCAGATACATATAAACACAGTGTATTTATATGTCTCTGAGGTTGTTAAACTGCTTCGAAAAATTTGAGTGCAATAACAAACACAAAACATGCACAAAAAGCACATTTTCACTATTTGCCAAACTATCAATTTATAAAAAATATAGGCATATAGTATAATGCTTGATCTCCAAACTAAATTAGGCTACACTTTCAGCATTGATTGCTAATTGACTCTAGAACGTGCAGACGTGTATACATAACGTGTGTACACACTGACATCGTGTGTCCTTTAAACCTTTGTAAACCAGTCTTATCATCTAGACGCTTTCATATATTTAACAACTACAAAATAAAGCGTTTATAATATTGAGATTCAGAACACCTGTTACGCGAGCTATTTATAGAACCTTTTGGAATTTCCAGATTTGAGTATCATCAGTTATTTGCAAGGCAGATAGAACGCGCAATGATATTTATTATCAGCCTAATCATGACGAAGATAATATTATCATATGTTAACTCTATGTAGATAATGTCTCGATAAAACTCAAATGTTAGTAACAATCCGGTACCAAAGTAGCACTGACATAAGTATTATTAATCGCGTCTCTGCATCAATGATGGAACTATAACGGATGTGAGTAAATTAGTTTGCACTAAGGAAAAAAAATATCAACCGATTTTTCAAAACCGACTATGTAAATATTTGTTGTTGTTGTTGTTGTTTCTGTTAGCATTGTGGCGATTGTCAAACCAATCGCCACAAAAACTAAACATTTTTGGATGATCTAGTCTGATGGATATGTGCATGTAACATAAGCAAAAAATAAACATTTTTGGATGATCTAGTTTGAGGAATATGTGCAGACAAATTTTTTCTGAGATATATTGATTTCTGTTGATTTTTGATCTCTCATTAATAACTACGCAGGGATATTGCTTGATGTTGAGATAATAAACAAAACCACATAGGAATTTAAAACAATGTTTTTACTTTTCTTTAGTGGTCATAGTTGAATGATATTTCCACGAATCTACTATATACGGTACCCATGGTGCATTGCTTGTATATGTTTTATTTTTCACCTTTTCAGATCACCTGGAAGCGACGGCTCTATTGGGAACACAATATGCCATTGTCCAATGTTAACGTTTGGCTTCAAACAACAATGATGTTCCTTGCATGGTCCCCATAAAGGTTTTCCAAAATATGTCCATTCAATACAGATCTATCATGGCAACAAACAGGGAAAATCTTTGAAACTGTTCCTGTCAGAAACTACTGACCCAGTTTTGAAACATTTTCACATTTTTCCTAATCTGTTGGGATTCATTAAAACATGGCTGTCAGGGCTATTTCCATATATCGATATTGTTTCTTGGATAGTCCCCTATCAAATGTATGCCAATATTAGGATTGCATTCAATGCATGCATTTTTTATCTATGGGAAATATTTCAACAAAAGAAATGCAAAGTGTACTTTCGGAAACAATGGTGCTTTGTAAATTTTGCCTAAATGTTCTTTCTTTGTTCATCTAACAAGATAGTGCAAATCCTCCAAAAGCAATACTGTGGAGTTGTGACTGGTTTCTTCTAGTAATATAGTGCTTTATCAAATTTCCTTGTCTTAACACAGTAATTGCTTTCAATATCTTTTGGCACAAATGTTCCTTTGTTTGACCCTCAGTCGATATGTTTCAGCAGTTACTATTGGCAGTCCAAGCATGGATCATTTTGTCATATTTGAATTATTTTTTATGTTTCTTTGCAAGTGCTTATGTGCTATCATGTGATTCTCTTGTATTAAATCGTTCATTATGTGCTGTTAATTGTTATCAATAATTGTTTATGTTCATTATAGCCATGATCAATCACTTTCTCCTAGTCTAGTCCATGGTTTAGAAAATTGTTTTCTTTCAAACTTTTTGTTCAACATCATTACCATTTTAATTCTCGATTTAATCATCATGAAACTGTGTCACTTGTGAACTTTGGGCCTCGTTCAAAACTGGCCAATTTCCTCAAACTAGCTTATTTGTCAAAGCATTACAATGGTCCATGGGGACAAGATGACAAAGGTGCAACTTTCAGACAAATGCTTCATAACCATGTGCTTCATTAATACATATTTTCTCAATCCCTTACAAGCACGCTATAAACAATGATCTACTAAGGATTCAGAATGCTCTTATCTTTCTACACTTTCACTCAACTATTTTCCTCTCCATCCTAAAAAGTTGACCCAATCAATTCATAAGTGATACATGATGAATTAATGCTTTCAATGTGTAATAGTAACACATGCTTATTGAGTGCAGCATATTGCTCTTTGTGAAACTTCTTATTTTTTATTCATTCTCCTTGTTCTGTAACTAGTTGTAAGTAATAATGTATGTGTTCATTATGTAAGTTGCTGGATCCAATTGCATACATATTTTCTTGTTTAACCAATACTACGCTTAATTACACTTATCAGTTTCGACCAAATCTGTGGTCATCCTTTAACAAGAAATGATGTACTAAATATACTAGTTTGTTATGGTCCTGTAATCTAAGATTTCTTAGATCACCTGAGCCAAATGCTCTGGATGATCTATTGTATATCTCCTCAAAAACAACTGGCTACAAGTTGATAAAACTTGGCATGGATGTTCCTTACATGGTCCCACTTTTACACTTGTTCACATAATTCCATTCTTGCCATGGCGAATAAAAACTATTTAATTATTCTTGTCAGAAACTACTGGCCTAGCCGGATTTCAAAATAGTTTCTCTGAATTGTTCCTTGACTGAACATCTCTGAACCTCCACCAAGCTTGATCGCGTGGATACAATGTGCAAAACACACATAAACTACTTGATGGAAGTTGATTTAACATTGACATATTACTCATTATAATAAGAAGAAAATTCAAACAAAATCTGCCTAAACCTGTTATTAAGTTTTCCTTTAATTTGAAAAATTGTGAGCTCTTGCACACAGGTGAGCGATATAAGACCAACAAGGTCCACCTGTTTTCCAATGCCAGTTTTATAGTATTTGCTATTTTTGATATGATCTTTCAACTTCTCAAAAATACATAAATACATGACGCAATTGTTATTTCTTTTCAAATTTTCCCTTCTTCTCCAACCTTGCAGCCCCCAGGCCGTCATAACTTTCAGTGCTTTGATTCATTAATCGTTATCAAAAATGAACTTTTCAAAAATAAATGAGAACCGGCGATGCAATTGTACGAATTAAGTACAGCACGTACTAAAAATTATCCCTATCAGAGTAATGCGAGAAAACCAACAGTATGGCCTCTGCGTAATGTATCAAACCAGTTCAGCCTGCGCAGTCCGTGCTTACTGATCCGGGTCGACACATTCCGTCTTAGGGCGATAAAAGTATAGATAGTAATGATTACTGAAACAGAAAATCCACAGGAGGCGAAAAGTGTCTATCGAGGTAGGCATGCGCAGCATGCTTAGGCTGATCCGTTTCGATACTTTACGCAGAGTCCACAATGTTGGTTTTCTCGCGGGACACGGCTCATTTAATGACTTTACTGAAAAAGAGAACACGTATATCTTTAAGTTTCCAGTACTTATGGTTCATTTATCCTGGCACCAGCCAGTCAGTCGTAATGCTAACCCCGCAACCATGAGTGCCAAGGAGGGCAGCCATTAACACCATTTCTAAAGTATTCGGTATAACCAAATGCTCAGGAACCAAAAATATATAATGATAAAAAACAAATCGTTTTTTTTTCTTTTCACAGGACGTCGCAGGGAAGTACGTTTACAAATCAGAAAAGAGCAATTAAAGGATATGCGGGATGGAAGCGTCGAGTTCCCGAGTGAACTTCAGTACACCATCAATATAGAGGGTGATGGAAGCACTGATCTGGACCTAGCACTTAATCCGTACATGCAAATGCCTGGAGAAAGTGGAAAAAGAAAAAGAAAATATGCCTTTTATACCGATGTCAATACAGGAGATTCATTTGCTTGCAAGGTGAAACGTAGGAATGAAAAGGTTGAATGTGATGTAGCTGGTTTCATTAAAAAGAACAACGAAACTTGCTATATTTCACCAAATTCCAATACTGCGGACTGTGAAAACTCTGACGATTTTAGTGATGGAAAGCTTTTGGCACGGGATGACAATAACACATTTGTAAAGAGTTCTGCGTTTCAACCAGACAATAACGAAACTATTTCACTAAAGAGGCGTTCTATTTTCCCTGACCCTGGCTTTAAAGTCGTCGAGATAGCATTTGTAGGTGACGAAGCGTTTATGTTACCATTTTACAATAGAAATCCCGGTAATGATGCGGCTGCTGAAGAAGAAGCTGAACTCTATGTCACACTGCTAGCCAATGAAATGTCTGTCTATTACAGAAGTGTGAAGGAAGTGTCTTCTGGACAACTGGACCTTGTGATTTACCCATCCGCATTCATACATCCTGGTAAAGGAAACAACTTTGCTTGGTCCCAGAATAACAGGAGAAACAATGACACTGAGTTGGATGTAACTGATGGTTTGTTTGATCTTTTGAGTTTTGCCTACAATGATATAAACGACGTAAACTTTCATCATGCAATGGCCCTAACTGGTTTAGACTTATATTCTAACGAAACTGGTACTAGTTTGCTTGGTTTTGCGTATGGGAACACGGTTTGTCGGCCGAACAGCGCTAAAGTATCAATACAAGAGAATATTGGATACAACTTGGGATTTATTGCTTCCCATGAACTTGGACATGCACTTGGGTCCAAACATGACGAAACAACTCTGTGTCCAACAAAAACAAACATAATGTCATCAGCTATATTCAATCCATCCTCACAAACTAAGGATACATACAATAAGTTTTCTTCTTGCTCTGTCGACGCATTCATAAGTCACTTAAACAGCTATCCCGATTGTACAGCAGATAATGGATTCACTGATGAGCAGTTTCGAGAGAATTTCTGCAGCGGCTTGTTGGGAGCAGCAGACATGTCCTTGGATCGCCAGTGTCAGACACGAACTGGATCGAGCACAGCATCCGTGTGTAGCCCAACTGTCTCTGCCGACGAATGTTATCTTTCTAGTCAAGTAGGATGTCGCTCAACACCGACAGGATCTTGCTCTACAAATCTACGACATGTTTGGAACGGCACACCATGTGGTACAGGAACTGGTAATATTTGTTACAGAGCTAACTGCGTTCCTGAATTCAATATTTGTCCCGCTGATTCACCTCCGACACCTACCACAACAACATCCACACCCCCAAGCACGACAACAACTGCCAACGATTGTAGGTGTTGTAGTAGATGGAAAAGACGTCGTTGTTGTAACAAAGGGTACAGCTTTGGATTAACGTGTCGGTGTTGTGCCCCACTTACAACACCGAAGCCAAAACCTCCGTGCTCTTGCTGTCGACTAAGGTGGCTTCAACGTAAAAATTGCTGCAGGAGAAGCTCTAGACGGGGACTTGTTTGTCGCTGCTGCTAATGACGATTTATAAATAACAATAAATACCTCAACTTTATGAGTCACTGTATGATAAAGGGTTTAAGATAGCATTTTTGAACAGTGTATTTTCACTTATTCTTGTTCGTCTTATACGAATATACTCATGTAGTATTTTTAACACGCATGTATAAGTTATACGTAATAAGTGAACAGTGTATATCTTGTTCAGACTATATGGATGCATATGCTCAGCTGGATCAATACTGTTCACTCATACACATTTTTTTATCATGCGCTGGCACGTATGAGCTGTGCTCTATAACAAAGACATCTCAATGCATTTGCGACTCGTGTACATCTAGATCATCCGAGATGAACTAATCTGGTTTTTAATAAGTTACCGAAGCATTCAAGAAGCTTCCTGCAAATATTATATTGGTGTTAGGTCAAAATCAAAATTAAACCTCTGATTGAAAAACAGTTACTGCACATTATTCAAGATTTTTTTTAAGCGACTGAACTCAAGATACCCAACTGTCGGAAAAAAAATCCAATTTTAAGAAAATAAGTGTTATTTTTGTATTTGGGGCATTAAAATATGATAACTGACATATTACATGCCCCTATAATCGGTGAGATTTTCTTGTTTTCGATACTTTTTCCATCGCAAATTCTACCCTGTCAGTAACGGGGTAAGTTTTTAAATAGGAAACCCCTTCATCGGGACAATTGAAAACGACTCAAATTCACTTTATTGATAAAAAACGATACATTTTCTAACCCTGGTTTTACTTGGATAACATAAAGAATAACATTTAACATATAACATAGGGCGAATTCGATTTTTTGTTAACGTGCCATCTGGATTTCAGTCGCTTTAAGACTAGAAACACAATCTCAATGTCTTGTGTCCATTTTCTTTAATGGAATTGTCATTTAACCCTTTCCCTTATACGACAATTCTGCAGCAACCGACTTTGAACATATTTTGTCAAAAAATTGAAAATCTCTATAATTGAATGGCTAACCTATGACTAAAAGTGGAAAACATTGTGGCAAAATGAGAAATTGCTAGCTTCGAGCAATTTTTTCTTTTGTCACTATCTTGTCAAAAGGCATTCTGCTGCATAGGCGTCAGAAGCGTCTATATGAGGGCAAGGTTTGAAAGCAAAATAGCAGGACTTTTGATTGCACGTACGGGCAATCAGATATGCTGCTGTGTTGTTTTCTCAATATGACCACTGGGTGCATTTTCATAATAAATATTACTCAAAAGTATAATTCTGTATATCTTGTTCGCCACTCTTGCCAGACTGTTTATGTACTTCTAGAATAGAATTAGAAATTAGTATCCTACAGAGCTTTCGGTGTTTAACATGGAATGAGTTGGCAAATCAAAGGAGGATTGAGTTCGAGTTTTCTTTGTACACATGAGCCGTCCTGCGAGAAAACCAACATTATGGCATCTGCGTAATGTATCGACAAGATCAGCCTGCGCTGTCAGCGCAGACTGATCCGGGCCGACACATTACGTCTCCGAGGGATAGATGTATAGAAAAATGATTCCTGAAACGGAAAATCCACAAGAGGCGATTTGGCGTCTCAATGACATTCCTGTTTGCCATCAATTGAAGTAGCAAATGTAAGGAGTCAAACTTCCGGAGCTATACGTCTAGTGTTGTATGTCGGAAGATGCATTTAAGACTAAATAATCAATATATGGGCGGACAGTGCAGACTCCGGTCAGACTGTGCGTATTCATAGGCTCAATTAAGTCTTCACTGTATGCTGCTGCAATAAGATTCCAGATCACAAGAGGCGGCTCATAGAACAAACATACTGATGTAACGTAATGTCAATGATAGCAATTTTACTACCTGACAAAATGAATTGTAACCACAATCAGCATTGAACCGTTTCTCATATACAACCATTCTGAAGCAGACGACTTTTAAAACATCCATGCAAAAGTAAAGAAATCCTCTATAAATAACATATCATTTTTAAAGCACTTTGGCAAATGGAGATATTGCTCATTGTGAGCAATTTTTACTTTTTGTTATTTTTTTTGTTGAAATCGCCTGCTGCAGAGGCTTCAGAAAATGTCTGAATGTGGGAAATGGTTAAGTTAAATGCGTAAACAGTGTTTTAGATTTACGGTTTATTCGAAAAGATAAGGACTCACAGATCGATATTTAATCATAGCCACTTAGTTGCTTTTTTTATTTGAACCCAGAGACCCGAACATCTTTTTGCAACCATCCTCCGAGAAACGATACTTACACCCGATGACACTCTCGTGATTTTGTCCCCCTGGGATTAATCGGAAATGATTAAGGGTCAAAAATCAAATGACGTAGTTACACACCAAGTTGTAATTCATGCGGGCTATTTCGAATTGTACCCTCAGCAATTTAAAAATGGAATATTTAACAACTTAAAAATATCCAAACATTGGAACTATTAACAGGAGTCTGGGTCTTCGTTTGCACAAACATCGAGAGAAAAAACCCGTTACGAACTCATGATTCAACAAGCACTTGTTCTGTTTACTACATGATTGTTTACCCACTTATGACAATCTAGAGATATGTCAAATACAAAGAGCAGGTTGTGCCTTTAGGATGTTTACTCGCAAACGGCGCAAGTAATGGTTACGTCTTCAGGAAGCAATCATGGAGCGTGATTACTATAAGTTTGAAAATTGTTTCGCAATCGTTGTAAAATAAATAAGTTTAAATTTAACGAGATCATATAAAGGCACAATAACGTACAACTAGTGGTCTATTATTTATGTTCTATATATAGTTTTGTCAGAATATGCGTTTTAGTCTACATAACAAAGCTGCGGATGGAGAAGCCTCTGACGATACTTTGCGTATTCACAGGCTCTCATGAGTCGGCTTGCATACGACAATTTGAAAGAGAACTACAATCAGATACAAGACGGATGTTTGATGCAAAGCATCAAAGAGAAGCCACAATATTTCGTTTCACATGAAGAAATAAGAAAAAGATCAATTAAATCCACAAACATTAGAACAATTTAATCTGTAGTCAGTAATGCTGTTATCGGTTATTGAAGATATAAGTTTTATGTAGGATATTTAACCTGGCAGGGTCTGTGTTTTAAGTGAATGAGATAATTAAAAGTTAAACTGGTCATGAAAAGTGACATATAATACTAAAGATAAATGGACAAGAGGTTATGATAAATTTAAGTTAGTACCAAAAACAATCAACTATTTGTATTGAACACACGCCCTGTTATGATGTTTTATCAAATAATGACTGACATACAGACAATCTGTTTTTCGTTTGTATCGGTAAGTCATGAAAGTGGATACAGGTTTCCCACATAAAACAAATCTGCAGTAGACGACTTTGAAATTATCAAGTAAAAAATCATCTCTATAAATGATCATATGATAATTGAAAAGTGTTAAAATTATTGTGGCAAATGCAGATATTGCTCATTATAAACAATTTCTCCTTTTGCCACAATGATTTCAATGATGTTTACCCTAACAGATTTTAAAATAATCAAGAAAAAACCATAGAAAATCTCTATAAATGATAGTAAGATAATTGAAAAGAGTTGAAATTAGTGTGGCAAATTCAGCAATTGAAAATCAAAGCTTTCGGATTACAAACGAACAATCTCGAGTTAACGAAACTCGTTTCGTGTTTAGCATTCAGAAAATCAAGGAAACGTATTTCAATGTACACGTAATCCGAAAGACTGACACGACCTGCAGCGACTTTTAAAAACATTGTGACAAAAAGAGAAATTGATCACGAGAAATTTATCCTTTTGCTACAATGTTTTCTACTTTATGTCCATAAATTCTACCTTCATTTAGGAAGATTTTCCAATTTTTACTTAATGTGCTACATATCTGTTGTACATGGGAAAGCTTAACATATAGAAAGTAATTTCAATTTTTTTGATAACGTTTAACCAGTGCATGAAAATTTACTTGAATTTATTTCTCGAAATTGTAAATTTACCAGTTGATATAAGAATTGAAATGCTGTCTACATTAACAGTGATAAGTTAAATACAGTTCAGTTAATCCGATCACATCTTGTTTGTAAGAACCAGAAGATTTCATTTCATTTAAGTTTTCTGGATTTTTCACATCGCATCCGTGATAAAACATGTTGTCGGCTAGGCAAAAAACACCGATATTGTGTTTACCGCGATATTCAAGAAATGTGAAATTGCAACAGCGAAAAAGAATGAAATTGATTTTCTCAAACTGTAAATTTACCAGTCGATATAAGAGTTGAAATGCTGTCTACATTTACAGTGATAAGTTAAATACAGTTCAGTTAATCCGATCACACTTTGTTTGTAAGAAACAGAAGATTTCATTTCATTTAAGTTTTCTGGATGTTCACATCGCATCCGTGATAAAACATGTTGTCGGCTAGGCAAAATACACCGATATCGTGTTTACCGCGATATTCATGAAATATGAAACTGCAACAGCGAAAAAGAACGAAATTGATCTTGAAACAGATATTTCTGTGGTTTAAATCTTTTCATGTCTGCATTTTGTGATGACAATTGTACTCAAAGTTAACTTTGAATCAAGTATGTACTAAACATGAAAGTCAGATTATTAAAAGCAAAGCAAATCAAAAATGTATGTGAAATTACGATAAAAATGAAAATCTATAAATAGACTATAGATGAATGGTACTGTCTTTTATTTTAGCTCTTAACTTGATTCGGGAACCAGAGTCGCTGCGCGGCCGCTTACGACATTTACAAACTAGACCAAATTGAGATCGGTTTAAAACGCGTTGTCGAATACGGATTAAATCTAAAACGTGGACTAAATATTAAGATTTAGATTTAGTCAAAACTCTAAATTGAAAAGTTTAGTGAATACGGGACGTGGCTTCTTTGTCTAATTACTGCGTAATATATCATAGGATGTAATTTTAAGGAACCAGACTACATTTACCAATTCAATAGAAGGGTTCTCAATATTACTGTCTAGACTAGATACAGTATGATTTTCGCTCAAATAAAAATGTACATACATTCAATTAATATACTGGCCTTTGTCTTTTGTTTTTAATTTGTAAAACTCAAAAATGTATATAGAGTGTAAAAGGGATGTTTTAAAAGTCATTACCTTAAACTAATGTACTTAGTAAGGACAAAGAGAAATCAAGATATGTGGTCACGCTGGCAGGTCTAAATATTCTCCTTGACCAACATTTCTAAGCATCCCTACAGGAAGCCGCCTCCTGGCGGCTTCCAACAATAAGTATGTCACCTCATGACCGACTCGGTGGTTAAGTGGTAGAGCATTCGCTGGTTAAATGATAACAGGCGTCATACCATGTTGTAATACTTGCTTCATTACGAAATTTAAATGCGTACATTAATGAGAATAAGTACTATCTATCTAGATACGCTGTCATAGTCTAAATTTGATCAACCCTTTCCATCATTTTTCTATGCTTTCATACGCCTTTGCAGCAGACGTCCTTTGACAACATTATTCATTAATTGCTCTTTCATTTAAAGACAGTTTACTTGTTTCTACTTTATGTCGTCTGCTGCAGATCGAGCTAAATGTGGAGATATCCTTGTCTAACCGGATGTAAACCTAATCTAGTCAGTTCGTTAAAAGCCTACGGAGTGCTTGTATCACTTCATGGATAAGAGAGTACATCTTTATTAAACGTCCCAGAGGAGCATGCTCATCTTATTTTCGCTGATCGTAAAGTCCTTAAGTTTCGAGCGTGGTATGAAATATATTCGACGTGTATTGAATGGTTCAATTTAATCGGTTTTTCTGTGTGTTATTGTTTATTATTATTGTCATTGCTGGGTTATCCAACCAAGTGTATATTACCGTATTTAGGTAATGACGTCAACTGGATTACATGTGTGCTGTCCGAGAAGAAAACGTGTAATACAGTATAGATCTGTAACAATACATCCAATTTACCTTAACGCCTTCCCTCATACAACAAATCAACAATTAACAATCAGTTCAAATCACTTTGACAATTTTGTCAAAATCATCATAGGCTGCTAAAGTCGTTTGCTTCAGATGCGTTAACATGCGCCTATATATGGTATTTAGGGTCAACACTCATGAAATTGAAGATATTTGATCCGCGCTAAGCGATTTGATCCCGATTTCAACATGTTATCAGTAAAATATTTGTTACCAGTACTTCTGGTTGATTGATCCTGCAACCAGTGAGTCAGTATTAATGTAAATCCCACAATCCCGATCGCCAAGAAGGGGAAGCCATTTGGCTGACTCGATTAGAAATCAAACCCACGAAATGATCCCGCTGATAGGTAGACGTGGCACAAAAATTAATTTCAATAATTTTCACTCATACAACTAATCCGTAGAAGACGACTTTGAAAAGATACAGGGAAAAAAATAAAATCTCAATACATTTAAGTATAACAAATGATTAGAGTCGAAAACATTGTGGCAAATGGAGAAATTGCTCATCATGAGCAATTTCTCCATTTTCCACACTGTTTTCAAAAGTCGTTTCCTGCAGAGGCGTCAGAAAGCGTTTATTTGCGGGAAAGGTTTAACATTTAAGCCGGGTAGGAAGTTTTGGGGTCTTATGCATTCTCCGTAATGGGATCACACAGATGGATATTGGCGTAACAGTAATGGGGTAACAGTTGTAGGTTTTGTGTTATCAAAATGTATCCTGGAGCAACTTACATGTATACGCACTGTGAGTACTCTAGAGTGACTGTGCGAATACCACAGGCTTGTCTCAGTCTACACTATAGGCAGAAGAACTAGACCCCACCCCAACTCGCTACGACATGGCTCAATTCTTCCATATGACTTTCGCACTCTTAATGAGGTATTGATCACTTGTTATTGCTGAGTGTCATCCTCATTTATGTTACTCAGAACAATGTTTTTTTATAATTTATATTGTGAGAATTTATTGATAGCGGACAAATGAATATATTATTCTTACTTCTACAATAGAAAATAGATATATACGATTCGTACGTGAATGTTCATATATATTTTCGGATCGAATCCATTTACCTATCATCCAACACATCTGCAACAGACGATTTTATTGAAAAATATTTATAAACGAACGTATAAATATTCAATAGGAATTTCCCCTTTTGCCACAGTGTTTTCAAAAGTCGTCTGCTGCAAAGGCGTCATAAAACGTCTGTATGTGGGAGAAGATTAAGCTAAGAGCGGGATATTATCGCAATATACAACTGAGTGTTTATAGTCGAACTGGATTCAATATAACCTAATAACCAAGCGCAGTGGTCGAAATAATGCATTTAGGTGTCACCAGTCAATTAATTTTCACAATTAACTGAGACATGTCTGCATAATGTGTAGCGTTCCCTTAGTATTCTTTCTTCATTTTGTTCATTAATCGCTAGTTAAAATATGAACTTGTCAAAAATAAATGAGAACTGGCGATGCAATTGAACGAATAAGAGCACGTACTTTAAATTATTCCTATCAACATTTGAGCCGTCCGAGAGAAAACCACAAGTATGGCCTCTGCGTAATGTATCGAACCAGATCAGCCTTTGCAGTCCGCGCAGAATGATCCGGGCCAACACATTCTGGGGGATAGAGGTATAGTGTAATGATTCCTGAAACAGAAAATCCACAGCAAGCTTAGGCTGATCCGGGTCGATACTTTACGCAGAGTCAACAATGTTGGTTTTTGTTGCGGGACACAGCTCATTTAATGACTTAAATGCTAAAAGAAACACGTATATCTTTATTTCAGATGTTAAATGATCAGGATTGATTGATTGTATTGTCTTTTACACCGCGTTAAATAAATTCTCAGTTATATCACGGCGTTTCCTGGGTAAGTTATCAGAACTAATGATTCATTTATTCGGACACCACCCAGTGAGTCGTAATGCAAGCCCTGCAAGGACGGCAGCCATTACCACCATTGATAAAGTGTTTGGTATGACCCAACTGCTCAGGAGCCAAATACAGATTATAATAAAAAACAAACCGGTTTTATTCTTTCCAAAGGACGCCGCAGGGAAGTACGTTTACAAAAGAGACAAGGGAAACTAAAGGAAATGCGGGATGGAAGTGTCGAATTCCCGAGTAAACTTCAGTACATCATCAATATAGAGGGTGAGGGAAGCAGTAATCTGGACCTAGCACTCAATCCTTAAA
Organism: Serripes groenlandicus; assembly: GCA_031761405.1. Taxonomy (NCBI): domain Eukaryota; kingdom Metazoa; phylum Mollusca; class Bivalvia; order Cardiida; family Cardiidae; genus Serripes; species Serripes groenlandicus. The sequence goes on from JASEVX010000191.1 coordinate 192,612, forward strand.
TGCAAATGCCTGGAGAAAATGAAAAGAGAAAAAGAAAATATATGCCTTTTATACCGATGTCAATACAGGAGATTCGTTTGCTTGCAAGGTAAAACGTAGGAATGAAAAGGTTACATGTGATGTAGCTGGTATCATTCAAATGATCAACGAAACTTGCTATATTTCACCAAATTCTAATACGGCGATCTGCGAAAACTCGGACGGTTTTAGAGATGGAAAGCTTTTGGCACTGGATGACAATAACCAAATTGTAAAGAGTTCTGCGTTTCAACCAGACAACAACCCAAATATTTCACGAAAGAGGCGTTCTATTTTCCCTGACCCTGGCTTATAAGTCGTCGAGATAGCATATGTATGTGACGAAGCGTTTATGTTACCATTTTACTATAGAAATCCAGGAGATGATGCGGCTGCTGAAGAAGAAGCTGAACTCTATGTCACACTACTAGCCAATGAAATGTCCGTCTATTACAGAAGTGTGAAGGAAGTGTCTTCTGGACAACTGGACCTTGTGATTTACCCAGCCGCATTCATACACCCTGGTAAAAGAAACAACTTTGCATGGTCCCAGAATAATAGGAGAAACTCTGACACTGAGTTGGATATAGATGATGGTTTGAAGGATTTTTTTGTATATACCGTCAGTCGTCTAAAGGACGTAAAGTTTGATCATGCTATGGCCCTTACTGGTTTAGACTTATATACGAGCGGAGATGCTGGTACTTATTTGCTTGGTATTGCGTATTCGAACACAGTGTGTCGGTCGTCCAGCTGTCAAGTATCAATTCAAGAGAATATTGGATACAACTTGGGATGGATAGCTTCCCATGAACTTGGACATGCACTTGGGTACGTCCATGACGAAACAACTCTGTGTCCAACATTAACAAATATAATGACAGCACATTTATTCAATCCTTCCTCACAAACTAAGGATACATACAATAGGTTTTCTTCTTGCTCTGTCGACGCATTCATAAGTCACTTAAACAGTTATCCCGATTGTACAGCAGATAATGGATTCACTGATGTGCAGTTTCGAGAGAATTTCTGCAGCGGCTTGTTGGGAGCAGCAGACATGTCCTTGGATCGCCAGTGTCAGGCACGAACCCGATCGAGCACAGCATCCGCGTGTAGCACAACTGTCTCTGCCGACGCATGTTATCTTTCTGGTCAAGTAAGCTGTCGCTCTACACCGACAGAATCTTGCAATACAAGTCTGCTACATGTTTGGAACGGCACACCATGTAGTACTGGGCCTGGTAACATTTGCTATAGATCTAACTGCGTTCCTGAATTCAATATTTGTCCGACTACGAATACATCCACACAACTTCCGACTTCAACAACAACCACACAAGCTCCTCCCAACGATTGTAGGTGTTGTGGTAGAAGAAGAAGGAATAGACGTCTCTGTTGTAACAAAGGGTACAGCTTCGGATTAACGTGTGGTTGTTGTGCCCCACTTACCACACCGAAGCCAAAACCTCCGTGCTCCTGCTGTCGACTTAGGGGGCGTCAACGTAGAAATTGCTGCAGGACAAGCTTTAGACGGGGACTCTTTTGTCGCTGCTGCTAATGATGATTTAAAAAATAACAATAAATACCTCAACTATATGAGTCATTGCATGAGATAATGTTTTACATTTCTGAACAGTGTAAATGAACGTTAATATTGTCAGTCTTATACGAATATACACAAAGTAACAGTATCTTTAACAAGCATGTATAATCAATAAATAATTAGTAATTAGTAAAGATCTTAATCAGACTATGCGGATCCACAGGATCAGCTGGATATACACTGTTCACTCATACACATTTGTACATTTTTCTCATGCGCTGGCACATATGAGCTGTGCTCTATAACAAAGACAACTCAATGCATTTGCGACGTATGTAAATTAAGATCTTTCGATCTGGTCTAATCTGAATTTTCACTGGTGTTCAATAAGTTACCGAAACATTCAAAAAGCTTCCTGCAAACAGATTATATTGGTGTTAGGACAAAAGCAAAATTAAACCTCTGATTGAAATACAGTTACTGCACATTTCAGACTTATTCAAGATGGTTTTTAATACTAGAAAACAATCTCAATTTCTTGTTTCCATTTTTCCTTTGACGGATTTGTCATTTAAAAGCAAAATAGCAGGACTTTTGATTATACATACGAGCAATCACAAATCCTGCTGTTTTGTCTTCTCAAAAAAGACCACTGGATAGATATACATAATAAATATTACTCAAAAGTATAATTCTGTACATTTTGTTCGCCACTCTTGCCAGACTGTTTATGTACTTCTAGAATGAAATTATAAATGATTATGCTACAAAAATTACGTGAAGCAGGATTTCTTACTTCAATAAAGATTATAACATAAGGTTTGTGTTCATGAATTCATAAATTAAAGTTTCTTGTCGTTTTCAACGGTATTCGAGTTATGTCACGATGGCCACTTCGCCTAACAACATATCCTGGCACCAGTACTCCACACAACATCCTTACCAGGCAACTGGCTACCTTTCCACATAGACTATTTAGCCAACTAATGATTTTTGTCAATTGCCAGAAAGAATGAATTGCCAAACTGGGATGTGAACCAACGACCTTCTGATTGATAGCCCTCGTCGTTACCGACTGAGCTTTCGGGGGATCAACAGGGAATGAGTTTTGAAATTCATAGGAGGATTTAGTTGGAGTTGGATGTGCACATATAAAGCCAGAGCTCTAGCAAAATACCGCATTTTTATTTAACTCTTTCTCACTGCCATTTCATTTTCCGTCTAACAGGACATTAGGTAAAATTTAATGTCTATGTGGCTGAAAATGCAGATTTCAGGAGAGGCAGCACGTTATGAGCCTTTGGCAGCGAAACGGTTAAGAAAAAGAAAGAAAAAAAATGAAAATCGATTTGAGTGTCCTGACCTTTCAAAATATATTCGTAAAAATCAAAACTTATAAATTCAACATATGAGCCCCTCCTAGCGATTTGGGGTCTCAGTGACATTCCTGCTTGGCATCATTTGAAGTAGCAAATATAATCTTCTGGAGCTAGACTTCTAGTTGTGTATGACGGAAGATGCATTTATGACTAAATGATCATATTTACAAGCTCAATTGGGTCTTCACTGTATGCTGATGCGATAAGATCTCAGATCACAAGAGACGGCTCATAAAAGAAACATACTGACGTAACGTAATGTCTATGATATCAAGTTTACTACCTGACAAAATTAACTGTAACCACAATCACAATTGAACCGTTTCTTATATGCAACAATTCTGAAGCAGACGACTTTTAAAACATCTATGAAAAAATAAAGAAATCCTCTATAAAAAAAGTGTCATATTTTAGCAGTTTTTAAAACACAAATGGAGATTTTGCTCATTGTGAGCGATTTTTACTTTTGGTCAAAACGTCTTTGAAAATCGCCTGCTGTAGAGGCTCCGGAAAATGTCTGTATGTGGGAAATGGTTAAGTTAAATGCGTAAACAGCAGTTTGGGTTTTAGTTTTGCTCTAAAAGATAAGGACTCACAGGTAACCCGAACATATTGTAGCACCCATTCTTCCGAGAGACAATCCTCACACCCGATGACACCCTCATGAATTTGTCCACCTGGGATCTTCTCACTAAGCTATTTCCGAAAATAGACATCGGAAATGATTACGCGTCGTCATTTAAAAATCAAATGACATAGTTACACACCAAGTTGTAATTCATGCCGGCTGTTTCGAATTTTACCCTCAGCAATTTAAAAATGGGTTATTTAACAACGGAAAAATATCCATACATTGGATCTATTAACAGGCGCCTGGGCTTTCGTTTGCGAAAGCTTTGAGAGAAAAAACCCTTAACGATCTCATGATTCAACAGGCACGTGTTCTGTTTACTTCATGATCGTTTTCCCACTCATGACAATCTAGAGATAAGTCAAACACAGATATCAGGTTGTGCCTTTAGGATGTTTCCACGCAAACGGCGCAAGTACTGGTTACGTCTTCAGGAAGAAGTCATCGATTAATATAAGCTTCAAGCTTCATTCGCAATCGATGTAAAATCAATAAGTTTAAATTTAACTTGATCATATAATGGTACAATGACGTACAACTAGTGGGCTATTACTTCTGTTCTATATAGCTGCCGTCCCACCAGAAAACCAACATTGTGGACTGCGTAAAGTATCGACCCGCATCAGCTTAAGCATACCGCGCAGGCTAACCCGGGGAGACACTGTTTGCCTCCTCTGGATATTCTGTTTCAGGAGTCATTACTCTATACCTCTATCTCCTTGAGACGGAATGTGTCGGCCCGGATAAGCCTGCGCGGATTGCGCAGGCTGATCTGGTTCGATAAATTACGCATAGGCCAACAAGTTGGGTTTTTCGTGAAACTTTTAGGTCTACATACAATAGATGCGGATAATGGAGACTCTGACGATACTTTGCGTATTCACAAGCTCACATGAGTCATCGATGCAAGAAGATGCAAGAAGATCCCAAATCGTCAGAAGCGGCTTGCGTAAGACAATTGACAAGAACCACACAATCAGATACAATCAGTTTCCGACTCGGTGGTGAAGTGGTAGGACGTTCGTTGATGTAATGATAGCAGGCATCATACCATGTCGTATTTCCATTCCGTATTGCTTCATTGACGTATTGCTTCATTCAAGCTGCGCGGAAGATCGGTGTCAGAATTTAATTTAATTTTGTACCTGGGGGTTACGTAATCGAAGAGGGAGCATCCAACATTATCATTGTAAGGAAAAACTTAATATGTTTGAAACAAACAACCTTTATGAATCAGTAAATTGTATTTACTGATTTAAGAAACAACAAGATGCAAAATACGTATATATTCTACCATTATTACAAATCTTTAGACACATTTAATTGTTATTTAATAATTTCCCCAACTTCCTAGGCTACGCTTGTTTCAATAGTTTGATTTACAGTCCGAAAATTCGGGCCTATGTTTTTGTCTATTTATAAAAAAAATGTTGTATTTCTAAACTAAAACGTTTCTTCCCATACAGTTCGTTCTTTCAGACCATTGTATTCTTGCTATATGTTCACTATACATGTGAAATGTTTCTTTTAATTTCATTAATGCTCAATTATGAACAAAAATATCTTTAAACTTTTAAAATTACTTCGTAATTTTTGCTTTTAAACTCCCGTCTTTGATATCATACTTTTACTAAACTGGAAGGAGCATACACTTCCCCTCTCCTTTCAAAGCTTGTGTCATACTTAACTTATAACTTGAGGCTTTAAAACTGAATATATGTTAATATTTAAGCACCTTTTCTTTTTTTTAATTGATCTAGTTTGATTTAAAACCGTTTATTGGTCAGAAATTGAGAAACTTTACCTTGTATGAGACATTATAGTTGCAGTCAATGTTAAGCAAACTGTGAATCAAATGTTTTCAGGACTAAACTTGTCATTTCACGACTAAACCTCACATGCTGGATATCATATAGATCGCAGCATATAACACGTCTAATCCTTAAATTGAGCCTTTCTGCTCTTGGTAACTTTTCATTATAGGCTATGGTAGCCAGGTGAGCAATGTAGGCACATCTTGGTCTTCTTGTTTAAAATAAAGGGACATTTGGCATTCATGTTCGAAATATTTACATCCTGTCTGTTGAAACGTTGTTTGAATGTACTGAACTGCATCCATTTCCTGTAACTCATGCTTCAAAATCAAGCGCGGCAACTTTGATGCTTTGCATCAGAATTCGTCTTGTTACGAAGTTTAAATGCGTCAATTAATAAAAATACGATGGTTCTATCTATCTAAATACGCTGACATAATCCAAACTTGGTCAAACCTTTCCAACATTTGTTTACGCTTTCATGCGCCTCTGCAGCAGACGTCCTTTAACAACATTATTCATTAATTGCTCTTTCATTTATAGACAGTTTACATGTTTCCACTATATGTCGTCTGCTGCAGATCGAGCTAAATGTGGAGATATCATTATCTGACCAGATGTAAATCTAATGCAATTCTAGTTGTCCTGCAACCTACACTGTTTGATACTGAAGATTCGGTGGACATGTTTGTACGACGCCGCGTTAACGTTAAATGATATTGGCGAACATTGCATAAATATATTTATCTGTGCGAAGGCACCGGTTGATCAGGTTCTACAGTGGTAGCAACAGTCTGAAGGTTTGTTTTCGCAAAGCACCGCTTAATTTGGTCTTGTTATACCTGCGTAGCTGGAATAACATAAAGGATGATAAGCGTGGAGCTGAGCGTTGAATAATTCTAACTTTTAGTTAGATACTTTGTTCAAATGGTATTTTACGCCGATGTAACGAGACTTTTAGTTATATCACGACGGTTCCTAGATAACTGACCTGTACTTTCGGTATTGTTTATCATGACACCGATACATCAACAGGTCGTAATGCAATCCCCGCAACAAAGAGCTCCAAGGAGGGAAACCATCAATATCATTTATTGTTTACATCTCTGGTATGACTCGACCTGGGATCGAACAATGGTCTCCCGATCTCGGGGTGGACGCATTTACCACTACACCACTGAGACGGTGTCTCTTCAGAGGGTAAGTAAGTATTTCTTTATTGCCTCCACACATGGAGAGTACCATATACATACAACATACATTGAGCATAGACTATAATACAACAGTAACGAAAACAGAAACAAAAAACATAGTATCTCATATCACAATATACATATATATACATTGGTAGTATAAGTGAGTGATTAGGTGAGTAGGTGGATGACCTAAGCACCATGCCAGTAGAGCATAGGACCTCATGGGCCTATTGTTTGTTTACATTATTTGAAATTATGCGACTTGTGTTGTAACTTTCCAAAAATTGGAACAATTGACCACCTTTTTCCACTCATACCATGGGTACCGCCCCACAGCACTTTCAGTGCTTTGATTGTATGTGTTATTGTTTAATATTAGTGTTATTGTTTGGTTATCCAACCATGCGTATATTACCTTATTTAGGTAATGACGTCAACTGAATTACATGTGTGCTGTCCAGACAAAAAGGTGTAATACAGTACAGTACTGTAACAATACATCCAATTGACATTACCGCTTTCCCTCATACAACACATAAACAATTAACAACCGTGAAAACTATTTGGCAAAAGTATTAAATAATTCTGTAAATGCAAGCATACTTATTGATTAGGGTTCGTAACTATGTGGCAAATTGAGAAAATTCTCAATATATTTTCTTAAATCTTCTACTACGGTTGCGATGAAATACGTCTGAAAGTTAAGATAGGTTTTCACAGAGCACCGCTCGGTTCTAACCTTAACTATTCAACGAAATAGCCGTCGTTGACGCAAAGATGACCTTTCAATTTATGCTTGACTTGCGTCTGCTTACATTGAATAGCTTAGGGCACAGAACATTCAAAGTTCAACCTCGAGCACTATTCAATAACAAACACGATGGATCCATCTTTCCCAGTTCAGCACTTCCCGTCACACAGTCATTTTGTCGCACCTGGAGCAGACAACTTTTGAAAACACTTTGTCAAAAGGCGAACATGAGTAATTTCCCTTTTTGCCACAATGATTGACAAAATTATTCAACGTTATTCTTTCATTTACAGAGAATATCCGTATTTTTGCCAAGATTTTAATAAATCGTCTACTGCAGATTTGTTTTATGAGAAAGAGCTATTTTGTGGTGCAGGCACACCGATATTAAACATCCTTCGGTGTCCACAAATTTATAGAAATGTGATGGTCATGGGTCGCAGGTGGTCCTGCAACCTACACTGTTTGCTATTGAAGATTCGGTGGACATGTTTGTACGACGCCGCGTTGACGTTTAATGTGAGCAACGTCTGGCACCAAATTAGTGTTGCTCGGGGCCAGCATTGGCGTAATTATTACACATGTAAACAATTGTCGACTGCCTGCACCCGAATCCAAATAAACACTGTTTATCAACCATAAGATTCTTGAAACTTTCCATGACAAAATGTTATTGGCGATTATTGCATAAATAGATTAATCTGTGTGAATGCACCGGTTCATCAGTATATGCAGTGGTAGCAAAAGTCTGACAGTTTGTTTTCGCAAACTACCGCTTAATTTGGTCTGGTTATACCTACGTAACTGGTTTAACATAACTGATGATGAGCGTGGAGCTCAGAGGGGAATAATTACATATTTTAGTAAGAAAGTGTGTTCAAATGGTGTTTTACGCCGCTTTAACGAGAATTTTAGTTATATCACGGCTCATCCTAGATAACTGACCTGTACTTTTGGTATTGTTTATCCTGACACCGATACATCAACAGGTCGTTATGCAATCCCCGCAACAAAGAGCTCCAAGGACGGAAACCATGCATATCAATTAATTGTTTAAATCTGTGGTATGACTCGACCGGGTATTGAACAATGGTCTCCCGATCTCGGGGTGGACGCATTTACCACTACACCACTGAAACGGTTTCTCTTCAGAGGGTGAGTAAGTATTTCTTTATTGCCTCCACACATGGAGAGTACCATATACATATACAACATACATTGAGCATAGACTATAATACAACAATAACGAAACGGGAAAAAAAAAGAAAAAAGAAAAGTATCTTATATCACAATATACATATATAACTATTTACATTGGTAGTATAAGTGAGTGATTGGGAGAGTCGGTTGATAAAAGAATGTAAGCTAATGCTTTTCGATTTGTTGAATAAGTATTGTGGACCAAAAAGTCATGTTTCCGTCTAGGACTCTGTATGTCTCTTAGAAAGAATGGCGATCCGTAAAGACTGTGGTGAGAATGAGCGCTTGTATGGTCTGCACTGTTCGCATAATAATATATAAAACCTAAAATTGCCCTCACCGATGTAAATATAATTGAGCCGTCCCACGAGAAAACCAACATTGTGGACTCTGCGTAAAGTATCGACCAGAATAAGCCTAAGCATGCCGCGCAAGTTAATCCGGACCGACACTTTTCGCCTCCTGTGGATTTTCTTTTTAAGGAATAATTGCTGTATACCTCTATCCCCCTGAGACGGAATGTGTCGGCCCAGATTAGCCCACGCGGACTGCGCAGGCTGATCTGGGTCGATACATTACGTAGAGCCCATAATATTCATTTTCTAATGGAACAGCTCACATGTAAATGAGCGCGCACCAGGCGATTTTGATCTTGCTGCATGAACATTGACGACTCCGGTAAACCCAGTACATATGGACTGTCTCACCTGAGTCTCAACCGTCCGCCTACGCTTGTCATATGGGTGTTGGAGTATCTTATTACAAATATCTAACATGTATGACAACCCATGCACCTTGACGGGATAGTAAACGGAGACGTCATTAAACCCCATTCGACAGGACTCAGATTTGGAGTATGTGTTCAGTTTATGTCGTAGCGCCCACGGAGCATATTGGATTAAATATTGCTAAGACTTTAAACATTTAATTTTCTTGATGGCGAAACGTGACGTTTCCATGCTTCACATAACGTTATATTTATTGATAATTGGTCGGTTGGTTTGGAGTTCAGCGCCGTATTCAAGTTATAAACTTATATCACAGCGTCCAATTGACCTACCCATGATTTTCCCGACTGTTTTGCACCAATACTCAAATAGTCTTTTGGCATAAATTATCGGAAAGAATCATTGGCCAAGCTGGAGTTTGAATTTGAGACACCTGGATTGAAAGTCTAGACATATCGCGACTCGACGATGACTTCTTGGTGAACTATTCCGACAAGGCTTCTGTTATTAGCAATGACCTGTCGAAACGTTTCTTTCCAAAGTATTTTTTTCCTTAACAAATCATAGTAAATTAAAAGAAATAAAAGACTCTAACATAGGCATCTGTTATTGGTGCCAACAGATGTTCAGGAGACGTTTATGTTTGTGTTTGTGTTTGTTATTATTAGTTATATTTGCTGCCATATAGATTAACTAATTTGGGATAAAAGCACGAAGAACAAAAGTTTCATTTCATACCAATTCCAGAGACATATTATGAATTGACTCAGTTAAAATTGTCCAACTATGAATATTTTATAACCCTCTTCCTCATACAACAAATTTGAACCAAACGACCTTGAAAACATGTAAACACAGTTATGACAAATTTCTGAAAATGAAGGTATTATTATTGAATAATTATGTTTATAAGGGAAATTGTTCATTGTAAGCAATCTCAACCATTTTCATTATATTTTCAAATGTCATCTGCTAAAATGACCTCAAAATATGTTTTCAGATGTAAGTTTTTTCATAATCCTATCACATTATCAATATGTAAATATATATATATTTTATTAATTGAATATATATTGTTTAAACGAAAAGAAATAACTAACAAAAAATATTTTCAAAACTCGATATTAGTTTGTCTGAAAAAATTACGTTTGTTTCAGTACTTGGAAAGTTTGCAGAACGCACCCGGGATATGCTATTTACCGTGAAACAGTGATCTTTGTCCAAATCGGAACAAGAAGAATGTTTGACGCAAAGCATCAAAAAGAAGCCGCAATATTTCGTTGCGCATGAAGAAATAACCGAAAAGTTCATTTAAATCCACAACCATTAGAAAAAATTAATCTGTAGTTAATAATGCAGATATTTGTATTGTTCATTGTTTAAGCGAAGCGAATTGATGAAAAATGATTTCCCCTTGTATGGTATCCTCCGAGTGGCGTGCCGAGTTTGCACGTGCCACTTAGGTCAGTGGCGTGATTATGTAGTCATTCAGCTTTGGGAACGACCAGCGAACAGACGTATTTTATTGGTTTTTATCGACATGGAGAACGCGGAAGACCGGTCAACTTCGAATGATTTAAATAATAATTTGCGAGAGCTTATCGCCGAGCTGCGTGGACAAAAGCAGGAGCTTACATCTTTACGAGAAGAAGTACGTGGCAAGTCGTTGGCTGTGGAAACCGAAGTGAAGCGAATCAAATCGGGGCTGGACATTAAATGGCGTTACGAGGGAAACAAAGTTCAGTTTGATTTCAACTCGTCTTTAGAAGACAACCTAAAGCAGACGATTTGGGGGCTGGAAAACGGCAAAAGTGAGTATAGCATTGAACTTTTGAAAGAGTTGTGTGAGAAATTACGGGTGAGAAACTAGCACATTCGTATTGCTGATTCATCAGAGGGAGGCTGGGAAACGGTGCGCAAGTATGAGAGCAATCCGTTAGCGAGTGACAGCGATGACGAGTCGAAAATTAACCGTGCGGAGTCACGCGCCCTCAAGAGGAAGAAGAAGCAAGGTAAAGGGAGACACCTCAAAGTCAAGCCATCGGCTACGTTTAGTTACAATGACATTTATGGTGGTAAACGTAATGAGGGTTCTACTCCAAACCCTATCACCGGTCAACCGGCCCAGCCCAGACAGGGCTCTTTTCGTCCCTTCACAGCTACATACGGTCGAGGGGTCATCCGACCATGCTTCGCATGTGGCGAATTCAACCACATCAGACGCACGTGTCCACACATCAAAGCGGCAGAGCAGCCTGACTACCCCGGCAAAAAGTGAGATTGGCCCAGTAGAGACTGATATTGAAGATGAGTATTTCAGTTTTTGCGAACAATTTTATGACGGTAACAGATTTACAGATGACTTTTATGAATATGAACAGGGTCAAAAAGACATTATTGTTAAGGGCAGATTAAGGCAAAATATTGAATTTTGGGAAAAAATTGGTACGAACAAATATATTAGACATTATTACAAATGGTTATAAGATACCCTTTTTATCAGTGCCAGAAGAGTCTATTTCGAAAAATAATATGTCAGCTCTGAGAGAAAGTGATTTTGTAAATGAAGCTATTACTGACCTTATAGATCGAGATTTAGTTAGCAAATGTGACCAGAGACCAAAAGTTGTTAATCCCTTATCAGTTTCTGTGCAAAGTAATAGAAAGAAACGGTTAATTCTGGATCTGAGGTTGGTAAATAAGCATATATGGAAGCAGAGTGTAAAATATGAAGATCTTAGGCTAGCTCTAATGTATTTAGAACCATGCTGTTGGATGATAAAATTTGATATTCACTCAGCTTATCATTTTGAAAATATTTATCTGCCACATACAGAGTTTTTAGGCTTTAGTTGGACAGATGCTGATACGGGAAAGTGTGTATTTTTTAAATTTCTAGTCTTGCCATTTGGTTTGTCCTCAGCCCCTTATCTGTATACCAAATTGACTAGGTCTTTAATAGCAAAATGGATGGGAGAGGCAAAAAAGGCTATAATGTTCTTGGATGATGGGTTTGCTACATGTGGGGCTTATGGGAGTACACAGTCATTAGCTGTTGACATGAAACAAGATTTGCTTGATTCGGGTTTGATTATGAAGGCAGGTAAATGCATTTGGCAACCGACACAGAGATTAGAGTGATAAGGGGCCATTTTAGATAGTAAAGAATTCACTATTTATATACCAGATCGTAGAATTAAAAAAGCGTTAGATACGCTGAAGTTGTTACAAGAATTAACATGGGTACCTGTAAGGAAAGTAGCTAGTTTTGTAGGGCAAATCATTTCTATGGGAATTGTCATAGGGTCTGTTTCCCAAATTATGACCAGATCTCTGAGTATAGATATCCTTAAGGCCAGGAACTGGAACTCATTCATAAAACTAGCAGATGAAAGTAAATTACAAATGGAATTCTGGGAAAAGAATTTGGGCATGTTAAATAAGAGAACTTTATCTACCTCTAATAAGTGCTCGAAACTTGTATATAGTGATGCCAGTAATACTGGTTTTGCTGGTGAAGTAAGTACTTTAAATGGAGTTTCACACGGGATGTGGTCTGTTGAAGAGGCGGCAAAATCTTCCACATGGAGGGAATTATGTGGAGTTCATAAGATTCTCACTTCCCTAGTACATGTTTTAGCAAATCAGAGGGTAAAATGGTTTACCGATAATACTGGGGTTTGCAGTATTGTTCAGGAAGGTTCTATGAAAGAAGAATTGCAAGAAATAGCACTGAAAATTTCTGAATTTGGCTGTAAAAATTCTATTCATTTGGAGGTAGAATGGCTTCCGAGGAATCAAAATAGTCAAGCTGATTATTTGTCGAAAATTGTTGATAAAGATGATTGGGGAATTTCATTTGACATGTTAAATTTGATTGAGCAGAGATTGGGGAAAATCCAAGTTGATTACTTCGAATCAGAACATAATGCGAAAACTAGAATATTTTATTCTCGATTTTAGTGTGTAGGTGCATCAGGTGTTGATGCCTTTACTTATGATTGGAATGGTATTTATGGTCTGTTAGTACCACCAGTTATGTTAGTCACACGAGTTATATGTAAGATGGAAAGTTGTCAGGCAAGAGGAATTCTAGTCATTCCCCTATGGAAATCGGCGAATTATTGGCCGGCTGTGTGTTGACATGATGGTAACTTTAGGGAATTTGTGAAAGATTTCATGTATCTGCCAACAGAAAAAGAATTTTACATTCCATGTAAGAATGGAGCTGGGACTTTTGGCAATGAAAATTTGCGATTTCCCATGTTAGCGCTCAAAATAGATTTTTATCGGTACAAGGGGGATAATTAGTAGAACTAAATTTTATTTTAGTAAGTAGTTATTCCCCTTGTAACAGTACAATATCAGGCATTTAAAGGGCAGTGGTTGTTTGCTGGTAAGGGCAGGGTCTGCTGGTTAGGGCAGTGGTTGTCTGCTGGTAAGGGCAGGGTCTGCTGATTAGGGCAGTGGTTGTCTGCTGGTAAGGGCAGTGGTTGTATGCTGGTAAGGGCAGTGGTTGTCTGCTGGTAAGGGCAGGGTCTGCTGGTAAGGGCAGTGGTTAATTGCTGTTATAGAAAGTAATAGTTCGAACGGTCAGTTCAAATTTAGTTTTTTAAAAACAGATTTGTATGGCTGTTTTTTGAACATTAAGATTAAATTGGAAATGAAGAACAATTAAATTAATATATTTTAACTGTACATTCGTTGTGTTAGTTATTAATTTAATGTCTTGACATAACGAATGACAGAGTGTTGTCCGTTTTTATGTTTATTTTTGCAGAGCTATGCAGATGATATTGACGGGTTACCGGACGATTTGGTGGACAAGATTTCCTTGCTGCCAGAACTACTTAGGAGTTCAAGAGCCGACAATACATGTTCATCTTATAAGCGTGGATTCTTAAGATGGAGGAAATGGGCCTTAAGTAATGAACTGGGAAGTAGGGAGGTTTTGCCGGCTAAAGCGTTCCATTTAGCCCTGTATTTAGCTTCACTTGTTCAAACAGCAAATACTCCTAGTCCTATTATTAATGCATTTTATAGTGTTAAATGGTTTCATGATTTGTTTGATTTAAAGTCCTCTACCAATTCCAAACTTGTTGTCAACATATTAGAAGCAGTTAAACGCAAGTTGTCTAGACCTGTGAATAAGAAAGAACCGTTGACAATTGAACTTCTAGAACAGATTTATAGTAATTTGTATGATTTCGGTAACGTGAAGAACCAAAGAACTATTTGCATTTGCTTATTAGCTTATGCAGGATTTATGAGAAGCGATGAAGTGCTTAAACTGAGACGACGTTGTGATTTCGTGATTAACAGTGTATACATGTGTGTGTTTATAGAATCCAGCAAAACAGATAAATATAGAGATGGGGCATGGCTATTAATAGCAAGAACTGGCAGTAACATTTGCCCTGTAGTTAATATAGAAAGGTATTTCACCTGGGCTAATATTTCTCCAGATTCTGAGTGCTACATATTTGGGCAGTTGTCCGCCACCAAGACAGGTTATGTTTTGAAAAAAGATTCTAAACATTTAGCATATAGCAATTTCAGGAAAATATTTCTTGAGGTTTTAAAACCTCTTGTTTCAGATGTGAGTAAATTTGGGTTGCATTCCCTCAGGTCAGGTGGTGCCACAGCTGCTGCAAGCAGAGGTATTTCAGATAGGCTGTTTAAGCGCCTTGGCAGATGGCTGAGTGAGTCCGCTAAAGACGGATATATCAAAGATTCAGTTGAAGAACTGTGTCGTTATCTTTAGGATTGTATTTTTTCAAACTGTTTTTGTTATACTGTAGTATCGGAGGTGTAATGCAAGGGGAAATGTATTTTTCATTAAGCGAAGCGAATTAGATGAAAAATTATTTCCCCTTGTATGGTATCCTCCGATAGGTGGCGTGCCGAGTTTGCACGTGCCACTTAGGTCAGTAGCGTGATTATGTAGTCATTCAGCTTTGGGAACGACCAGCGAACAGACGTATTTCATGATATGCGTATTGATTATTCAATTTGACTAAAGTTTGTAAGATATTCAAACACTGTATATTCAGATTGGAGGGATATATACTTCGATCAGGATCTGCATTGTTTAATGTTCTTTTATATAGGTCTGGTGAATGACAGCGTGGTAGTAGTTCAGATATAAGGTTTATTCATTATATCTTTACGTATCAAAGTTGTGCAGTATGTATATGTTTAGGGTGGTGTATGTAGATCGAGATGTATAATATGAGATTACATATTATTTGAGGATAAACGGCTGGTCGGCAGTTCCCGAGGCTAGTACCAAAACATGTATTTGGTGTTTTTGTTATACTGTAGTATCGGAGGTGTAATGTAAGGGGAACGGTATTTGAAGATTTAAGTATGTTGTAGTATATTTATCCTAACAGGGTCTGTGTTTTAAGTTAATGATATTATTTAGATTTAAACTGATCATGAGAAGTGACATTTCAGGCTAATTCTAAAGATAAATGGACAAGAGGTTATGAATTGATAAATTTCAATTTGTACCAAAAACAATCAACTATTTGTATTGAACAACGCCCTGTTATGACAATTTGTTGTAAAATAAGGCAGACACTCAAACAATCTGCTTTGGCTTTGTATTGGTAAGTCATGATAGTGGATAAGGGTTTAACCATTTCCCACATAAAACAAATCTGCAGCAGACGACTTTGAATTGATCAAGTAAAAAAATATAAAAATTATCTATAAATAATAGTATGATAACTAAAAAGTGTTGAAATTATTGTGGCAAATGCAAATATTGCATATTATGAGCAATTTCTCCTTTTGCGACATTGATTTCAATGATGTTTAACCTGACAGACTTTGAAATCATCAAGTAAAAAACATACAAAAACTTTATAAATGATAGTAAGATAATTGAAAAGAGTTGAAATTATTGTGGCAAAAGGAGGAATTGCTCATTATAAGCAGTTTCACCTTTTGCCACAATAATTTCAAAAGTCGTCTGCTGCAGAGGCTCAGAAGGGTATATACTCGTATGTGGGAAATGGTTAAAACTGTAAGTGGATAACATAAGCTTATTGTGAGCAACTTCACCTTTTGCCAAAATTATTTCAAAAGTCGTCTGTTGCAGAGGCTCAGTAAAGGTATATATGTGGGAAAGAGATTAAAAACCGTAAATGGAGAAAATTAAGGCAATACATATCAGGTCATAACCAGATTAAGTGTTAATTTAAATTGTTATTAGAGAGAGTTTAAGAGAGATATTAAGACCAAAAACATTAAATGGGTATACAAATATAAAAGGTAAACGTGTTAGAACATTACAACACCAGTATACAGCAAAAACACCACTTTCTTATCGGTGATGGTGACAGCATTTTCGATTTTGGGATTTGTACATGTTCATATAGTCCAACCTGTCTAGTTTTGTTTGATATATATGTGGACTTCGTATCACGAATATTGACACCGTAATGGACGGCAAAAATAGACGTGTGTTACTATTTGCTGAAATGACGTCGACGTCATTTTCATGATTTATGATCGACAATAGGCACATTAATAAAAACAGACGGTTTGGGATATAACATAAAGTAGCGATAAGTAAACAGTGACATACATGTTAATTTCCGCACCCTTTTAAAAGAATAATTCAAAATAAATGCTGTTCTATTATTCTGTACCAAGTGTAGTAGACATCACAATGTTTCATTTAAATGCAAATAATGCGTAGCAAAACTATTATATTGACATCAGTGTTAAATCCCATGACCACAAACGAGGCTCAAAACGGGTCTTGTGACGTCTGCGAACAGTTAAGACTCGGGTGTGCATTTCTTTCCCGTCTACATTTAAACGGGCGAGTCTAAAATGTAACTCGATGGTCGTAATCGTTTGCCCTTGGGCATGGCACATTGCCTAGCCTAGTACGGGTTAGTAACCGGTCATCCAGAGACCATAGATAAACGACAGTCGCCGCCGCTATACTACCGAAATACTGTACACTGTAAACGACGTGATACAAACACAATGCAATAAACAAAACATAGATGAAGTAGTAATGGCTTGCGAAACAAAAAATTGCAAGCATACCATTTAGTTACACTCCCGACTGTTCATATGATATGCTAAAACGGGACTAAACGAGGTTCCTATATGCCTGACGCGGCAAAAATATTTCACATATTTGATATATTATATATATGCATCAATAGAAACGGGTAGGTCAACCACATGACATTAAAACAATCTGACCCTGTAAATACATGTTATGCCTTATCTTTATCAAGAAAACATCTAATCAAAAGTAGTCAAATTCTGTAAAAACATTGTGCGTAATTTCTCCTTTGAAAAAATGTTTTCAAAAGTCGTCTGCTGCAGGGACGTTACAAAGCGTCTGTACGCGGGAGAGATATGATGAAAACTCGGCTTGCGCGGCTTCTGTTCAAAACCCAAAACACAGGGTCAATGATAAGAGTCTTTATTTTTATAATAAATCTGCGTCATTCGTACAAATGTGCTATAAAATCTGTCAGTCCGTGGTTCAAGTCCAGGAGAAACCGTCAAGGGAATTTGTTAGACGTTTGAGTCCTCTAAGAACAAGGAAAATAAGATGAAACTCACGCCAGCATTATTGCTTTTGAGTTTGGTTATTTGCAGTACATTTTTGAACACCGAAGCAAAACGTGGACAAGGAAATGGTATGTAAAAAATAATTATTTCTATTACATGAATTATAACTTTGTTTGCCTTGCAATAAACCAATCATTTACATTATCTTTGCTTCCAGTAAAAATATCTATATTAAGATGTATTTAACAAATATGTGTTTCATCATTTATTTTAAGTATTGATATACTCGTATATATGTTATCTATTAAATATTGTTTCATATTACGATTTATTTAAATGCAATATTTGTCTTCTTCAATGGCTTATCCGTCCATTTATTTATCGAAGAATATTTACTTATCTATTAAATTCCGTGCAAAAAAAGAACAGCAGTCATATTCCTATTGCTTATTTCAAATGAAATGGGCATTGAATAACAAGCTCTTTCAGACTGTCAAATATATAAAGAACTTCTAAAATAATTTATCTCAGAAAATGTCTTTTTCCCGCCGGATTATGTGCACATTAATATCTCTATTTCAAATCAAAGACCATGCAATTTTAAATCGGTTGAGTATTTGAATTGTTAAAATACTAAAGAAAGTATCAAGTTATATAATTTCGGGTACCTTGGCGAATACTTATTTCGAATATATTTCGGTCCGATGAGGTATTTTACAAGCGGGTACCTCTGCTCTATCATATATTACAATAAAATATTATTTTATATGTATGCAATATGAGGTATGTGTTTATTCATTAGTAACTACATGCATGTATAACTTGATATAAACATAACAGAACAGAGTAAATGTATTGACTCAAACTTTAAAAAGTTTATGGCCATTTACAAATATACAAGAAAACATATATATGTGTATCAAGGAAATAATTACATACAAGAATGGGTCTAACTATCGTTTTGATACGACTCAAAGAAAAATAATAAAATGTTAGGCTATCGACATAAAATATCTTGACATTATGTCTCTATTGATACGTCGACTTTCATGATATGAATTGTTTGAATGCCTATTTCACATTAAACAATGTATAACTTCAGTACTGTTATCATGTAAATCACTGAATTGATTCCGAGTAATAAAGAATTTGAATTTGACAAACTGGACAAACTGGACAAAACGTTAGCTTCGCTTCCATACATTGTTAATCATAGACTGGGCTGAATCCATTCTAGAAACCAATTAAAATGTGTTTCATTAATTTTTCAAACTGTTTTCCAATTTTCAATAGTCTAAATACACAGGTTCTACATGTATGTGCACTGTGAATTTTAATCATCTGCAGCCGACGAATTTTGAAAACATTGAGTCAAAAGTAATACAAATTGTGGGCGGAAAATATCACAAAATGTTCAAATCTATCCAATAATAATTTCATTGCTGGCTATTTCTATAATTGTGCTTTTCAAAGTAATTGCTACATATCTGTTATATGTCGGCAAAGGTCATGCAATTTTCTAAGTTTTTATCTCAATTGCGTTCTGAATGATTATGGACTGTATCAATAAAGTAGAAATACGACACTAATCTGTAATTAAACTCAAGAAATTGTAGAAACTATTCTGCAATTAAGCTTTTCCAATATACATTTAATCTGCAATACAAAATGGGGAATATCTCTACAAAAAATAGTTTATTTATTAAATATAGAGTTCAAATCACTGTGACTATTTTGTCACAATACTGTTAGAGTCGTCTACTGCAGATGCGTAAACATGCGCCTATATATGGTATTTAGGGATAACACTCAAGAAGTTAAAGATATTTGATCCGCGCAAAGCGATTTGGGGTCTAATTGTTTAGTTGTGTTTGTTTGCATGGTGTTAACGCCGCTTTCAACATTTGATCAGTTATATATGTGTTACTTCTGGTTGATTGATCCTGCAACCAGCGAGTCAGTCATAATGCTAACCCCACAATCCTGAGCGCCAACAACCAAGGGGAAGCTATTGCTACCATTTTTTTTAAAGTATTCGGGTTGACTCGATTGGAAATCGAACCCACGTTAAGATCCCGCTGATCGGTAGACGTGGCACAAAAATGAATTTTAACTATTTCCACACATACGACAAATCCGTAGCAGACGACTTGAAAAGATATAGGCAAACATATATACAATCTTAAAAGATTTAAGTATAATAAATGGACAGAGTTGAACACAATCTGGCAAATGGAGAAATTACTTATTATGAGTAATTTCTCCATTTGCCACAGTGTTTTCAAAAGTCGTCTGCTGCAGAAGCGTGAGAAAGCGATTATTTACGGGAAAGGGTTTAACATCGGAGCCGGGTAGGACGTTTGTGGGTCTTATGCAGTCCCCATAATGGAATCACACAAATGGATATTGGCGTAAAAGTAATGGGATAACAGTTGGAGGTTTTATGTCAAAAATAAATATTGTATACTGTAGCAACTTACATATAGACGCACTGTGAGGACTCTAAAGAGACAGTGCGAATGTCACAGGCTTGTCTCAGTCTGCACCCTAACCCCATCCCAACTCGCTAGGAAAATTCTTCCGTTTGACTTTCGCACTCTTAAAATGGTATTGACAGTGATCACTTGTTATTGCTGATTGTCATCCTGATTTATATAACTGAGAACAATCTTTTTTATGATTTATATTGTGATAACTTATTCAACCGCGGACAAATGAATATATTATTCGAACTTCTACACTTAAAATAGATAGATACGATCTGTACGTGAATGTTTATATATATTTTCGGTTGAATCCATTTACCTATCACCCAACAAATCTGCAACTAACGGCATTTTTGAAAAGTATTTATATACGGACATATAAATAAATTTTCAATAGGAATTTATCCTTTTGCCACAGTGTTTTTGAAAGTCGTCTTCTGCAAAGGCGTCATAAAGCGTTTGTTTATGGGAGAGGATTAAGAGAAGAGTGGGATATTATCGTAATATATAACTGATTGTTTATAGTCGTACTGGATTCAATATAACCTAATTACCGAGTGCAGTGGTCGAAATAATGCATTTAGGTGTCACCAGTCAATTAACCTTCACAATAAACTGAGACATGTCTGCAAAATGTGCAGCGTTCTCTTAGTATTCTATCTTCATTTTTGGCCTGGGCCTATAGCCCCTGGTCATGGTAGTAATACCATCTTTTTTAGTTGGCAGACTGCCAATTGTCGTTAACACCCTACAACGCCTTTAGGGGTGAGATTGCGCGAGAAAAATAGTTCATCATGGATTCAACAAAACTGCATTTTAAAATATAAAGAGGTGAGTACTTCAATATAAGTTTAACAAATGCTCAGAAATTAATGAGCCTAGAGGTCCAATATGGAAGCTTATTATCATCTTCGCGAAGAGGAACGAAAAAGTACGATTAAGCTCGAGTATTTACGGAGATTATTTAATTCTGTTTAAATGGAGTAATTTGCTATTGTGAAACACATCATCATGCCTGATTTTACCATGATGGTTTTGCATTTTACATTTTTTATTTGTTTAGAGCGTAGCCAATCATATATAGACGGCATTTTCAGCCCTGGTTTCTTATGGATTCTTTTTATGTTTCATGCCCTGAATGTAGTTCCAACTACATGCATGCGCTTACCTTTCAAATATACCACGATCTTTGAAATAATTACATGTCTGTTTTGAATGATTGTATTACCTCGTTACAGTTACAAAAGAAATTTGAAATGAAATGAAATATTGTTTTTTAACAAATAAATGCGAGATATATAAGTCACAATGGGTAAACTGCTACAAGGGGGACTTTTCACGATTTGAGCTCCAGATACGGCACTTGATTTTTTTATCACACATTGAAATGTAGATGAAAAACAAAATTGAAAATATTTTCTCGCATATAAATAAAGGTTAACGAATAAAAAACAAATCTGTGCATCCTAAGATGAATTTAAAATGAGAGAAACACATTTGCAGAGAAATCGTGATCGTCGAATTTAGTTTACTCTTACAACGATAGGTGTAAATACACACGCTGTTCCACTCCATTGTGAGAAACCAAAACGCAATTTCACCGTGCTATAATTTGCCATTGCACCGGCTTTTAGAATCATTGCATCATTTTGGAAAGTGCACAGCCCAAATCAACCTGGTTCTGTGTATTTAATAAAGCAGAATTTATATTCAAACCTTTAATTGAAGTTTATGTACATGAACGGTTCATTTGATAAAACACAATCGGTGTTTGGAAACTTGACTCTGGAATACCCGTAGTTGATTATGACCGATGAAGGTATGCACATGTATTGTTGAATTGTCCTGGTGTCTCTTCGTTTATGAACTTGTACATGATGTAATCTTATCGGATTAAAGTGAAATAATGAATTATGAAATTATTGCATTTTTATTGTGGTTATAAACATAAGGAGACAGTTGAATGTGAAGTGTGTTGGCAACATCATGTGACTAATAGATTCTACTGTATTACGTTTTTCAAAGATATTCATGAGTCAGACTCAGAGTGCAGAGTAAAAAATGCAGTAATTTCAAATTCATGCTATGCACATTAATCTAAGATTCGTACTTTGGCATTATATATATGTTAGTAACTAACAGGTAAACTGTCAATGAGGCTTGTTAAATGAATGAAGCCAAAGTGCTTTTGTAGACACAGATGCCTCGATACATGCCTCGGAAAAAACATTTCATATAAATTATAAAAAAGTCAAATTGACATATGTAATTTTCTATTTGTCCCTAGATTAACGTTAAATAGTCCATGTGTTTTCTATTCAAACAATGACATTTCTTTCAAGTTGTTTAACATGACGTACCATTTCGTACCAGAGTGGATTGTTCTTTGCTGATGTGATCGTGGGCTAAACTGGAAACTTGTTACAAGAATGGTCCCCTGTAGCGGCGGATAGAAGCATTGTTATTTCATATTAACATAAGAAATGTAAACTGTTGCTTCTATTAGAGCATACATCTTAGAAGACTGAGGTAACTTTATCTCTTTACACATTTTGTGTTTCTTGATGTTTATTCAGAGATGTGAAGTTATATGACTCTGATATGTTTAATTCAATATAACCATACCCTGGGTTTTGCAAAAATATAATACAGCAGGGGTCTCGCAATAATCCTTACATTCACTGCAGCAATATTATCTTATATTCTTAGTAAATACAACAATATGTGAAACAAACTAAGATTCAGTCTGTCTTTTTGTCATAAAAAATGTTAGTAAATCTAAAATTAACCTTGTATATTATAAGAGCACGTGTAGGTATTGAGTAGAATGTCTTTGAATGTACACATTCATATAACATGATGCTTAATTAATATATTAATAAGATTACTAAAATAAACCATACTTGTTTGTAATTTTTGAAGACGACAACTTCATAAAATATCATAGAGAATATATTTATCTATATCTCTTTTACCATCAATAATTCTTTAGCAAACATTCCATACTCTAGTTCATATTATTAACTCTATTCATCATATAGACACTTTCTGATGCCTCTGCAGACGATTTTGAAAATATTGTGACAAAAGGACAAATTCATTTAATGTTCTACAAAAACGAGCAATCTGTCCTTTTGGCTCAATAGTTACATTTTTTCCCATAATTCTTCCTTCATTTATAGAGATTTTCCATAATTTCATCTAAAAGAAGTATCTGTATGTTGAAAAGTGTTAAGATGTTACTCAGAATGTTCAACCCTTGTTATTCGCCCATAGGACTGGATTATGGGGAAACCTATGGCGACCGACTCGCTAGTGTCCTGAAAGTGTCAGCTCTCTGAGTGACGTAGTCAAACAGTTTTATCCGCTCCTCACGAAACTTGTTAAACATGTTTTAGAGGGTATAAGGTTCGGGCCAAATACAATAACCAGCACAATCACATAAGGCACTTTTCAATTTTTGCGCTTAAAATTCCAAAGTTGTTCAAATTAGCCTTGTCTGGACTATGACTCAACATTTCTGTCATTCATCTTTACCATTCTTGATGTAAATGTATGTTGCTATTATGTCCAGGGCTACAGATAATAACATTTTAGTGAATAATGTATTTACCCCATTGTTTATCAGACAATTTTTTTTTTTGTCTGTCGTTCGTCTTTAACTTTTAGTTTTAAACATCACTCCTCCTAAACCACATGATCAATTTCAACCAAACTTTACAGGAATTTTCCGTTGGTAGTCCTCCTTAAAAACTGTTCAAAGATTTAAAATCCAAATAGAACTTTGGTTGCTGCGGCATCCACAAGGGGCAAAATATCCAAACTTTAATCAGCTTGTCTGATTCCAATATAATTTGTTAGAAATGTTCCTTGCTACTAATTTACTATCACTCAGGTGATCGATCTCTTTGTCCTCATCATTTTTGAGATTGCTTTTTTGAACGACTCATCGTGTCAAAGGGAGACATAATATGCTTATTCGCCTTTTCTCACACGATTACAAAGTCAATGCGACATGCGTCATTCGTCTTCCACCAATGGGCTAAGTCTATGTGGAAAAGCAGCCAGTTGCGTGGAGTACTGGTGTAAGAAAACCAGGAAACGCATGACTAGGTGTACTAGCCGCCGTGATATAACTGAGAAATTGTTAAAAAACGGCGGTAAACCCCAATCAATCAATCACACTAATACAATGTTTTTTAACTAAAGCTTCTAATTGTTGGCAAATATATATATTTTGAGGAACCCTCATTCATCCAGACACAGTGCACATCTAAGCTTAGTAATTAACTAATTCACATTAAGCCATACACACATTTTACTACATTTGGATCTTGTTAGATTAAATGTAAATTATGTAAGCAACACAAATGTAAACAATTGCTTTATTAACTTTTTATTTGCCTATCGAGTACTCATCATTTTAAAAGAAAATGCCTTTTTTGACAAGTTTGTTGCCGCTTTAAGTAAAATAGCTACTTATCTGTTGCCCTGAATTGTCTAGGCAAACAGCCAAATTACCAAAGGCACCTTTGGATAATGACCCTTGAATTTTCCAAACTAGCCTTGCCTACTAGAAACAGTTTTTCTTCAGATCTACAGCAATTTGGTGAACATGATTGTAGCCATAATTTCTGGGCAAAGTTACATAACAAGCCATACTCATACTCATAAGTTACATACTCAAGGCACTTATTGATATTTATTATTTAATTATACAAAATAGGCAAAATTAACCGTCTCTGCATTCTAAGACGAAAAAATTTCATCTGATTTTCATCTAACTTGGTGAACATGTTGTGTGAATTATGTTTCGGCCATGTTCTATAACAAGAGAAATCTCCACATGTCTTATCTGACCTTATATTTAGCAGTTGTTATCCCTTTCCCAGATGTAGTTGCTTTCTGATGCCTCCGCCGCAGACGACTTTGAAGCACGAAGACAAAAGGAGAATCTCCCTTTGCCACCATGGTTTCACCTCTTATGCAATGATTAACTTTCATATAAATAGAGAAATTCAATAGGTTTGCCTAGATGTTTTAAAAGTTTTCTGATTAAAATTTGGTGTATGTGAAAAATGGTTATCCAACCTGTATCAAACTTGTTTTGAATGTTTATATGCAATAAAACCTTTGTTGCATTAAACACTTGACAAATAATTATAGTCGTTCCAGGATTATGCGTCCCTCACTGGTGTATTTTGTGACAATTTCTTATATGACACTCGGTTTGTCTTGTTCAGGAAACATGTATATCAAATGTAGAGTTGCACAATCCTTAAGAAGTTTGGCTAGCATTTAAGCACACCAATAATCAATTATCAATTAACAAATGTTAGGTCTGAGCAAGAATCTCTGGCTTAGAAACTTAAAGGAAGATAGGCTTTATGAAAATTTAGATGAAATGGACGTATGAAAAATTGGACAAAGAACGTGCTTCATTGAAAACCAACATACCTTTCCGGATATAAAGTTCAAAGAACGAGGTAAATAGATGATGAACAACACGAAATGGACAAGCAACAGACAGAAAAATATCACAATCAGCTTTACGAACTACATTCAAGTAATTAAAGAACAACTGTATAGATGAATGATAATATTGTTAAACCATTCCCCTGTTAAACATCTATTGAACACTTTTATGAAAGAGTGGTGAATAAAGTTAATAATGAACAATTTCTCCTTTTATCACAATGTTTTCAAGTGTCGTCCGCTGCAGAGACGTCAGAAAGCGTCTATAATGTGGGAACGGGCTTAGCAACATTATCTGAATCTATATTATTTGAAAAAAAGTTGTAACACATGTATGAAATAGTAATTTAATTGTTCAAATGTCACAGTAAAAAACAAATGTAGATCTATAGTTTGTAGTTCGGTGCAGTTAAGATTAATTTTAGAATATTTCATATATAATGGAGGAATAAACCCTATATTTTCTCAGTTTGCCTTCTGTTATCAACCTTGTAGAAAACTCCTTCTTAGATATATATTTAACATATGTTTCTTAGATGTTTTTGAAGAATATGACTTTATAATATTCCTTTCAGTTATAGTTCAAAATTAATGTTAATGTTTCTCTGGATCATTTAACCACTTTATAATGCTCTGAAGCATGTGACTTTTAAAACCAACGATTAGAAAAAGATAAAGTGCTCATATAAATATCAGTTCTCCCTTTTTCCACAATGTTTTCTACATGATTACATTTACTCTTACACTTTGATAGATGTTGCTTTTTCTCAGATGCTGCTTTTTTATATACTCTCATTATTCTATGGTTTTTAGATCACCTGAGCCGTTCTGATCACTCTCAGTCCGTCGTCATTCACTGTTACCTTTAAACAACATCTCCTCATAAACCACTTATCCATATTGCAACCAATCTTCACAGGTATGATCCTTTGGTGGCACTCTTTCAAACGTGTTCAAATATATAAATTATATGAAGACATCCTGTTTCTGCGGCATCAGAAAGGGTGGAAATTGCCAATTATCAAATATTTTTTTTTCTAAATCGGCTTGTTATTCCAACATAGTTTGATAGAGATGTTCCTTAGGTGACTCTCTAGAAAAATTGTTCAAACCATATTGATTGGTTGAAAACATGTTAGCCAGGCGTCATCAGAAAAGCGGTTATATGACAATCAGCTTATTCGATTCCAACATAATTTGATAGAAATGTACCTAAGGTGACCCTCTACACACATTGTTTAACCCATACTGAGTGGTTGAAAACATGGCAGGCAGACCAGCATCAGAATAGATGATAAAATACTATTAGTTATTAATTAGTGCTTGTCTGGTTTTACGATAAATGTGCAGAAATGTTCCTTCAGTCACCATCTACATATTTTTTCTAAGCAAAATGAATGGTTGAAAGACAAAGCATACCGATGGCTACACAAAAGGGGTATACTCAACTTTAAGCTTCAAATTACATCACCTTCTTTATCTTATCTATTGAACTTATATCAACCAAACTTAATTGAGGGTTCTCATTAAAAATTGTTCAAAAGATATAATTCCATACAGAACTATAGTTGTTGTGGCATTAGAAAGGGGAAACATGCCAAAAAAAAAATTGATACAATTTTTTACGAATCCACCTTTGTGATTCAAAGATATTTTGCTGAAATGGTCCGTAATTGAACCTCTGCAAAAAGTATTCAAGCCATCTTCACCAATTGTAAAACATGGCCGCCAGATGGCATCAGAAAACTTTATTAATTATTGTCTGAATTCAAGACAGTTTAATAGAAATGTTCCTTAAGTGAAACTGTAAATAATTTGTCCAAGCTATATTGATTGGTTAACAAATATAGCGATCGGACGGTATCAGTAAAGAGGAAAAATTACTTTAAAGCTTCAAATGACATCTCTGCTTTTCTGATTCCAAACTGATTTGACAGAAATTATCTTGTGGTGATCCTCTACCAAAGTGTAAAATTAACGCAGCCACCAGATGGTATCTGGTGACCCTTTACTAAAAATGTTCAGGACATATTGATTGATACAAAAAAAACATCTATCAAGGAGTCTGGCTAGCTATCCTTCTTAGCACACCTGAACACAAGTTGCCGGGTGATCTTTTGTGGTTACTCACTAACCATCCTTTCATTCACATTTTCTTACAAATAACTTAGACCAATGGATCAATTTCAAAATAATTTAACCGAGACCCGGTAGCTCAGTCGGTAGCGGGTTGTCAATCGAGGGGTTGTGATTCAAACCATAGCTCGGTCAACAAACTTTTCAACATTTGACAAAAGTCACTGTGACCAGCGTCATTCGTCGTTCACCAATGGGCTAACAGTCTATGTGGAAAAGCAGCCAGTTGCTTGGAGAGTATGTTGTGTGAGGGTACTGGTGTGAGTAAAACCAGGAAACATATGAGTAGGTGAAATGGCCGGTGTGATATGACTGAAAATGTCTTGATAACAGTGGTAAACCCAAATCAATCAATAAAAAAATCAAAAATAAATAATGTGTTAATTACGCTTACATTTACGGAAAATTTCATATTAAAATATAAACTCTTCCTACACTGTTTTCAAATGCCTGTTTTCATTGGCTGCTGGGAATTACAGTTCTATGGAGCAAAGGGTTACTATCATTTTCTCGTACTAATGCACATCTAAATATTCATATATTCACGCTGTGCTGTACTTAGTTGTAAATGAAAGTGTCTGTTTGGTAACATAAGCAAAAAATAAACATTTTTGGATGATCTAGTTTGAGGAATATGTGCAGACAAATTTTTTCTGAGATATATTGATTTCTGTTGATTGTTGATCTCATTAATAACTACGCAGGGATATTGCTTGATGTTGAGATAATAAACAAAACCATATAGGAATTTAAAACAATGTTTTTACCTTTCTTTAGTGGTCATAGTTGAATGATATTTCCATGAATCTTCTATATACGGTACCCATGGTGCATTGCTTGTATATGTTTTATTTTTCACCTTTTCAGATCACCTAGAAGCGACGGCTCTATTGGGAACACAATATGCAATTGTCAAATGTGAACGTTTGGCTTCAAACAACAATGATGTTCCTTGCATGGTCCCCATAAAGGTTTTCCAAAATATGTCCATTCAATACAGATCTATCATGGCAACAAACAGGGAAAATCTTTGAAACTGGTCCTGTCAGAAACTACTGACCCAGTTTTGAAACATTTTCACATCTTTCCTAATCTGTTGGGATTCATTAAAACATGGCTGTCAGGGCTATTTCCATATATCGATATTGTTTCTTGGATAGTCCCCTATCAAATGTATGCCAATATTAGGATTGCATTCAATGCATGCATTTTTTATCTATGGGAAATATTTCAACAAAATAAATGCAAAGTGTACTTTCGGAAACAATGGTGCTTTGTAAATTTCGCCTAAATGTTCTTTCTTTGTTCATCTAACAAGATAGTGCAAATCCTCCAAAAGCAATACTGTGGAGTTGTGACTGGTTTCTTCTAGTAATATAGTGCTTTATCAAATTTCCTTGTCTTAAAACAGTAATTGCTTTCAATATCATTTGGCACAAATGTTCCTTTGTTTGACCCTCAGTCGGGTATGTTTCAGCAGTTGCTATTGGCAGTCCAAGCATAGATCAT
Organism: Serripes groenlandicus; assembly: GCA_031761405.1. Lineage (NCBI taxonomy): Eukaryota > Metazoa > Mollusca > Bivalvia > Cardiida > Cardiidae > Serripes > Serripes groenlandicus. Next base: position 222,031 of record JASEVX010000191.1, read on the forward strand.
TTTGTCATATTTGAATTATTGTTTATGTTTCTTTGCAAGTGCTTATGTGCTATCATGTGATTCTCTTGTATTAAATCGTTCATTATGTGCTGTTAATTGTTATCAATAATTGTTTATGTTCATTATAGCCATGATCAATCACTTTCTCCTAGTCTAGTCCATGGTTAAGAAAATTGTTTTCTTTCAAACTTTTTGTTCAACATCGTTACCATTTTAATTCTCGATTTAATCATCATCAAACTGTGTCATACTATCTATTTCTTGTGAACTTTGGGCCTCGTACAAAACTGGCCAATTTCCTCAAACTAGCTTATTTGTCAAAGCATTATAATGGTCCATGGGGACAAGATGACAAAGGTGCAATTTTCATACAAATACTTCATAACCATGTGCTTCATTAATACATATTTTCTCAATCCCTTACAAGCACGCTATAAACAATGGTCTACTAAGGATTCAGAATGCTCTTATCTTTCTACACTTTCACTTAACTATTTTCCTCTCCGTCCTTAAAAGTTGACCCAATCAATCCATAAGTGATACATGATGAATTAATGCTTTCAATGTGTAATAGTAACACATGCTTATTGAGTGCAGCATATTGCTCTTTGTGAAACTTCTTATTTTTCATTCATTCTCCTTGTTCTGTAACTAGTTGTAAGTAATAATGTATGTGTTCATTATGTAAGTTGCTGGATCCAATTGCATACATATTTTCTTGTTTAACCAATACTACGCTTAATTACACTTATCAGTTTCGACCAAATCTGTGGTCATCCTTTAACAAGAAATGATGTACTAAATATACTAGTTTGTTGTGGTCCTGTAATCTAAGATTTCTTAGATCACCTGAGCTAAATGCTCTGGATGATCTATTGTATATCTTCTCAAAAACAACTGGCTACAAGTTGATAAAACTTGTCATGGATGTTCCTTACATGGTCCCACTTTTACACTTGTTCACATAATTCCATTATTGCCATGGCGAATAAACACTATTTAATTATTCTTGTCAGAAACTACTGGCCTAGCCGGATTTCAAAATAGTTTCTCTGAATTGTTCCTTGACTGAACATCTCTGAACCTCCACCAAGCTTGCTCGCGTGGATACAATGTGTAAAACACACATAAACTACTTGATGGAAGTTGATTTAACATTGACATATTACTCATTATAATAAGAAGAAAATTCAAACAAAATCTGCCTAAACCTGCTATTAAGTTTTCCTTTAATTTGAAAACTTGTGAGCTCTTGCACACAGGTGAGCGATATAAGGCCAACAAGGTCCACCTGTTTTCCAATGCCAGTTTTATAATATTTGCTTTTTTTGATATGATCTTTCAACTTCTCAAAAATACATAAATACATGACGCAATTGTTATTTCTTTTCAAATTTTCCCTTCTTCTCCAACCTTGCAGCCCCCAGGCCGTCATAACTTTCAGTGCTTTGATTCATTAATCGTTATCAAAAATGAACTTTTCAAAAATAAATGAGAACCGGCGATGCAATTGTACGAATTAAGTACAGCACGTACTAAAAATTATCCCTATCAGAGTAATGCGAGAAAACCAACAGTATGGCCTCTGCGTAATGTATCAATCCAGTTCAGCCTGCGCAGTCCGTGCTTACTGATCCGGGTCGACACATTCCGTCTTAGGGCGATAAAAGTATAGATAATAATGATTACTGAAACAGAAAATCCACAGGAGACGAAAAGTGTCTATCCAGGTAGGCATGCGCAGCATGCTTAGGCTGATCCTTTTCGATACTTTACGCAGAGTCCACAATGTTGGTTTTCTCGCGGGACACGGCTCATTTAATGACTTTACTGAAAAAGAGAACACGTATATCTTTAAGTTTCCAGTACTTATGGTTCATTTATATTGGCACCATCCAGTCAGTCGTAATGCTTACCCCGAAACCATGAGTGCCAAGGCGGGCAGCCATTAACACCATTTTTAAAGTATTCGGTATAACGAAAATGCTCAGGAACCAAAAATATATAATGATTAAAAACAAACCGGTTTTTTTTCTTTTCACAGGACGTCGCAGGAAAGTACGTTTACAAATCAGAAAAGAGCAACTAAAGGATATGCGGGATGGAAGCGTCGAGTTCCCGAGTGAACTTCAGTACACCATCAATAAATATAGAGGGTGATGGAAGCACTGATCTGGACCTAGCACTCAATCCGTACATGCAAATGCCTGGAGAAAATGGAAAAAGAAAAAGAAAATATGCCTTTTATACCGATGTCAATACAGGAGATTCATTTGCTTGCAAGGTGAAACGTAGGAATGAAAAGGTTGAATGTGATGTAGCTGGTTTCATTAAAAAGAACAACGAAACTTGCTATATTTCACCAAATTCCAATACTGCGGACTGTGAAAACTCGGACGATTTTAGTGATGGAAAGCTTTTGGCACGGGATGACAATAACAAAATTGTAAAGAGTTCTCCGTTTCAACCAGACAATAACGAAACTATTTCACTAAAGAGGCGTTCTATTTTTCCTGACCCTGGCTTTAAAGTCATCGAGATAGCATTTGTAGGTGACGAAGCGTTTATGTTACCATTTTACAATAGAAATCCCGGTAATGATGCGGCTGCTGAAGAAGAAGCTGAACTCTATGTCACACTGCTAGCCAATGAAATGTCCGTCTATTACAGAAGTGTGAAGGAAGTGTCTTCTGGACAACTGGACCTTGTGATTTACCCATCCGCATTCATACATCCTGGTAAAGGAAACAACTTTGCTTGGTCCCAGAATAACAGGAGAAACAATGACACTGAGTTGGATGTAACTGATGGTTTGTTTGATCTTTTGAGTTTTGCCTACAATGATATAAACGACGTAAACTTTGATCATGCAATGGCCCTAACTGGTTTAGACTTATATTCTAACGAAACTGGTACTAGTTTGCTTGGTTTTGCGTATGGGAACACGGTTTGTCGGCCGAACAGCGCTAAAGTATCAATACAAGAGAATATTGGATACAACTTGGGATTTATTGCTTCCCATGAACTTGGACATGCACTTGGGTCCAAACATGACGAAACAACTCTGTGTCCAACAAAAACAAACATAATGTCATCAGCTATATTCAATCCATCCTCACAAACTAAGGATACATACAATAAGTTTTCCTCTTGCTCTGTCGACGCATTTATAAGTCACTTAAACAGCTATCCCGATTGTACAGCAGATAATGGATTCACTGATGAGCAGTTTCGAGAGAATTTCTGCAGCGGCTTGTTGGGAGCAGCAGACATGTCCTTGGATCGCCAGTGTCAGACACGAACTGGATCGAGCACAGCATCCGTGTGTAGCCCAACTGTCTCTGCCGACGAATGTTATCTTTCTAGTCAAGTAGGATGTCGCTCAACACCGACAGGATCTTGCTCTACAAATCTACGACATGTTTGGAACGGCACACCATGTGGTACAGGAACTGGTAATATTTGTTACAGAGCTAACTGCGTTCCTGAATTCAATATTTGTCCCGCTGAATCACCTCCGACACCTACCACAACAACATCCACATCCCCAAGCACGACAACAACTGTCAACGATTGTAGGTGTTGTGGTAGATGGAAAAGACGTCGTTGTTGTAACAAAGGGTACAGCTTTGGATTAACGTGTCGGTGTTGTGCCCCACTTACAACACCGAAGCCAAAACCTCCGTGCTCTTGCTGTCGACTAAGGTGGCTTCAACGTAGAAATTGCTGCAGGAGAAGCTCTAGACGGGGACTTGTTTGTCGCTGCTGCTAATGACGATTTATAAATAACAATAAATACCTCAACTTTATGAGTCACTGTATGATAAAGGGTTTAAGATAGCATTTTTGAACAGTGTATTTTCACTTATTCTTGTTCGTCTTATACGAATATACTCATGTAGTATTTTTAACACGCATGTATAAGTTATACGTAATAAGTGAACAGTGTATATCTTGTTCAGACTATATGGATGCATATGTTCAGCTGGATCAATACTGTTCACTCATACACATTTTTTTATCATGCGCTGGCACGTATGAGCTGTGCTGTATAACAAAGACAACTCAATGCATTTGCGACTCGTGTACATCTAGATCATCCGAGATGAACTAATCTGGTTTTTAATAAGTTACCGAAGCATTCAAGAAGCTTCCTGCAAATATTATATTGGTGTTAGGTCAAAAACAAAATTAAACCTCTGATTGAAAAACAGTTACTGCACATTATTCAAGATTTTTTTTAAGCGACTGAACTCAAGATACCCAACTGTCGGAAAAAAAAATCCAATTATAAGAAAATAAGTGTTATTTTTGTATTTGGGGCATTAAAATATGATAACTGACATATTACATGCCACTATAATCGGTGAGATTTTCTTGTTTTCGATACTTTTTCCATCGCAAATTCTACCCTGTCAGTAACGGGGTAAGTTTTTAAATAGGAAACCACTTCATCGGGACAATTGAAAACGACTCAAATTCACTTTATTGATACAAAACGATACATTTTCTAACCCTGGTTTTACTTGGATAACATAAAGAATAACATTTAACATATAACATAGGGCTAATTCAATTTTTTTTTAACGTGCCATCTGGATTTCAGTCGCTTTAAGACTAGAAACACAATCTCAATGTCTTGTGTCCATTTTCTTTAATGGAATTGTCATTTAACCCTTTCCCTCATACGACAATTCTGCAGCAACCGACTTTGAACATATTTTGTCAAAAAATAGAAAATCTCTATAATTGAATGGCTAACCTATGACTAAAAGTGGAAAACATTGTGGCAAAATGAGAAATTGCTAGCTTCGAGCGTCAGAAGCGTCTATATGAGGGCAAGGTTTGAAAGCAAAATAGCAGGACTTTTGATTGCACGTACGGGCAATCAGATATGCTGCTGTGTTGTTTTCTCAATATGTCCACTGGGTGCATTTTCATAATAAATCTTACTCAAAAGTATAATTCTGTATATCTTGTTCGCCACTCTTGCCAGACTGTTTATGTACTTCTAGAATAAAATTAGGAATTATTATCCTACAGAGCTTTCGGTGATTAACATGGAATGAGTTGGCAAATCAAAGGAGGATTGAGTTGGAGTTTTCTTTGTACACATGAGCCGTCCTGCGAGAAAACCAACATTATGGCATCTGCGTAATGTATCGACACGATCAGCCTGCGCTGTCAGCGCAGACTGATCCGGGCCGACACATTACGTTTCCGAGGGATAGATGTATAGAAAAATGATTCCTGAAACGGAAAATCCACAAGAGGCGATTTGGCGTCTCAGTGACATTCCTGTTTGGCATCAATTGAAGTAGCAAATGTAAGGAGTCAAACTTCCGGAGCTATACTTCTAGTGTTGTATGTCGGAAGATGCATTTAAGACTAAATGATCAATATATGGGCGGACAGTGCAGACTCCGGTCAGACTGTGCGTATTCATAGGCTCAACTAAGTCTTCACTGTATGCTGCTGCAATAAGATCCCAGATCACATGAGGCGGCTCATAGAACAAACATACTGATGTAACGTAATGTCAATGATAGCAATTTTACTACCTGACAAAATTAACTGTAACCACAGTCAGCATTTTAAACAGATTGTAAAGCACTTTGGCAAATGGAGATATTGCTCATTGTGAGCAATTTTTACTTTTTGTTATTTTTTTGTTGAAATCGCCTGCTGCAGAGGCTTCAGAAAATGTCTGAATGTGGGAAATGGTTAAGTTAAATGCGTAAACAGTGTTTTGGATTTACGTTTTATTCGAAAAGATAAGGACTCACAGGTCGATATTTAATCATAGCCACTTAGTTGCTTTTTTTATTTGAACCCAGAGACCCTAACATCTTTTAGCAACCATCCTCCGAGAGACGATACTCACACCCGATGACACTCTCGTGATTTTGTCCCCATGGGATTAATCTTCCCACTTAGCTATTTCAGAAAATAGACATCGGAAATGATTAAGCGTCAAAAATCAAATGACGTTGTTACACACCAAGTTGTAATTCATGCGGGCTATTTCGAATTTTACCCTCAGCAATTTAAAAATGGGATATTTAACAACTTGAAAATATCCAAACATTGGAACTATTAACAGGAGTCTGGGTCTTCGTTTGCGAAAACAGCGAGAGAAAAAACCCGTTACGAACTCATGATTCAACAAGCACGTGTTCTGTTTACTACATGATTGTTTACCCACTTATGACAATCTAGAGATATGTCAAATACAAAGAGCAGGTTGTGCCTTTAGGATGTTTACTCGCAAACGGCGCAAGTAATGGTTACGTCTTCAGGAAGCAATCATGGAGCGTGATTACTATAAGTTTGAAAATTGTTTCGCAATCGTTGTAAAATAAATAAGTTTAAATTTAACGAGATCATATAAAGGCACAATAACGTACGACTAGTGGTCTATTACTTCTGTTATATATAGTTTTGTCAGAATATGCTTTTTAGTCTACATAACAAAGCTGCGGATGGAGAAGGCTCTGACGATACTTTGCGTATTCACAGGCTCTCATGAGTCGGCTTGCATACGACAATTTGAAAGAGAACTACAATCAGATACAAGACGGATGTTTGATGCAAAGCATCAAAGAGAAGCTGCAATATTTCGTTTCACATGAAGAAATAAGAAAAAAAGATCAATTAAATCCACAAACATTAGAACAATTTAATCTGTAGTCAGTAATGCTGTTATCGGTTATTGAAGATATAAGTTTTATGTAGGATATTTAACCTGGCAGGGTCTGTGTTTTAAGTGAATGAGATAATTAAGAGTTAAACTGGTCATGAAAAGTGACATATAATACTAAAGATAAATGGACAAGAGGTTATGATAAATTTAAATTAGTACCAAAAACAATCAACTATTTGTATTGAACACACGCCCTGTTATGATGTTTTATCAAATAATGACTGACATACAGAAAATCTGTTTTTCGGTATCGGTAAGTCATGATAGTGGATAAAGGTTTCCCACATAAAACAAATCTGCAGTAGACGACTTTGAAATTATCAAGTAAAAAATCATATCTATAAATGATCATATGATAATTGAAAAGTGTTAAAATTATTGTGGCAAATGCAGATATTGCTCATTATGAACAATTTCTCCTTTTGCCACAATGATTTCAATGATGTTTACCCTAACAGATTTTAAAATCATCAAGAAAAAAACATAGAAAATCTCTATAAATGATAGTAAGATAATTGAAAAGAGTTGAAATTAGTGTGGCAAATTGAGCAATTGAAAATCAAAGCTTTCGGATTACAAAAGAACAATCTCGAGTTAACGAAACTCGTTTCGTGTTTAGCATTCAGAAAATCAAGGAAACGTATTTCAATGTACACGTAATCCGAAAGACTGACAAGACCTGCAGCGACTTTTAAAAACATTGTGACAAAAAGAGAAATTGATCACGAGAAATTTATCCTTTTGCTACAATGTTTTCTACTTTATGTCCATAAATTATACCTTCATTTAGCAAGATGTTCCAATTTTTACTTAATGTGCTACATATCTGTTGTACATGGGAAAGCTTAACATATAGGAAGTAATTTCAATTTTGTTGATAACGTTTAACCAGTGCATGAAAATTTACTTGAATTTATTTCTCGAAATTGTAAATTTACCAGTTGATATAAGAATTGAAATGCTGTCTACATTAACAGTGATAAGTTAAATACAGTTCAGTTAATCCGATCACATCTTGTTTGTAAGAACCAGAAGATTTCATTTCATTTAAGTTTTCTGGATGTTCACATCACATTCGTGATAAAACATGTTGTCGGCTAGGCAAAAAACACCGATATCGTGTTTACCGCGATATTCAAGAAATGTGAAACTGCAACAGCGAAAAAGAATGAAATTGATTTTCTCAAACTGTAAATTTACCAGTCGATATAAGAGTTGAAATGCTGTCTACATTTACAGTGATAAGTTAAATAGAGTTCAGTTAATCCGATTACACTTTGTTTGTAAGAACCAGAAGATTTCATTTCATTTAAGTTTTCTGGATGTTCACATCGCATCCGTGATAAAACATGTTGTCGGCTAGGCAAAATACACCGATATCGTGTTTACCGCGATATTCATGAAATGTGAAACTGCAACAGCGAAAAAGAACAAAATTGATCTTGAAACAGATATTTCTGTGGTTTAAATCTTTTCATGTCTGCATTTTGTGATGACAATTGTACTCAAAGTTAACTTTGAATCAAGTATGTACTGAACATGAAAGTCAGATTATTAAAAGCAAAGCAAATCAAAAATGTATGTGAAATTACGATAAAAATGAAAATCTATAAATAGACTATAGATGAATGGTACTGTCTTTTATTTTAGCTCTTAACTTGATTCGGGAACCAGAGTCGCTGCGCGGCCGCTTACGACATTTACAAACTAGACCAAATTGAGATCGGTTTAAAACGCGTTGGTGAATACGGATTAAATCTAAAACGTGGACTAAATATTAAGATTTAGATTTAGTCAAAACTCTAAATTGAAAAGTTTAGTGAATACGGGACGTGGCTTCTTCGTCTAATTACTGCGTAATATATCATAGGATGTAATTTTAAGGAACCAGACTACATTTACCAATTAAATAGAAGGGTTCTCAATATTGCTGTCTAGACTAGATACAGTATGAGTTTCGCTCAAATAAAAATGTACATACATTCAATTAATATACTGGCCTTTGTCTTTTGTTTTTAATTTGTAAAACTCAAAAATGTATATAGAGTGTAAAAGGGATGTTTTAAAAGTCATTACCTTAAACTAATGTACTTAGTAAGGACAAAGAGAAATCAAGATATGTGGTCACGCTGGCAGGTCTAAATATTCTCCTTGACCAAAATGTCTAAGCATCCTTACAAGAAGCCGCCTCCTGGCGGCTCAACAATAGGTATGTCACCTCATGACCGACTCGGTGGTTAAGTGGTAGAGCATTCGCTGGTTAAATGATAACAGGCGTCATACCATGTTATAATACTTGCTTCATTACGAAATTTAAATGCGTACATTAATGAGAATAAGTACTATCTATCTAGATACGCTGTCATAATCTAAATTTGATCAACCCTTTCCATCATTTTTCTACGCTTTCATACGTCTTTGCAGCAGACGTCCTTTGACAACATTATTCATTAATTGCTCTTTCATTTAAAGACAGTTTACTTGTTTCCACTTTATGTCGTCTTCTGCAGATCGAGCTAAATGTGGGGATATCATTGTCTAACCGGATGTAAACCTAATCTAGTCAGATTTTGGTTAAAACCGTTCGTTAAAAGCCTACGGAGTGCTTGTATCACTTCATGGATAAGAGAGTACATCTTTATTAAACGTCCCAGAGGGGCATGCTCATCTTACTTTCGCTGATCGTAAAGTCCTTAAGTTTCGAGCGTGGTATGAAATATATTCGACGTGTATTGAATGGTTCAATTTAATCGGTTTTTCTGTGTGTTATTGTTTAATATTATTGTCATTGCTGGGTTATCCAACCAAGTGTATATTACCGTATTAAGGTAATGACGTCAACTGGATTACATGTGTGCTGTCCGAGAAGAAAATGTGTAATACAGTATAGATCTGTAACAATACATCCAATTTACCTTAACGCTTTCCCTCATACAACAAATCAACAATTAACAATCAGTTCGAATCACTTTGACAATTTTGTCAAAATCAAAATTTTGCTGCTAAAGTCGTTTGCTTCAGATGCGTTAACATGCGCCTATATATGGTATTTAGGGTCAACACTCATGAAATTGAAGATATTTGATCCGCGCTAAGCGATTTGATCCCGATTTCAACATGTCATCAGTAAAATATTTGTTACCAGTACTTCTGGTTGATTGATCCTGCAATCAGTGAGTCAGTCGTAATGTAAATCCCACAATCCCGATCGCCAAGAAGGGGAAGCCATTTGGCTGACTCGATTAGATCCCGCTGATAGGTAGACGTGGCACAAAAATGAATTTCAATAATTTTCACTCATACAACTAATCCGTAGAAGACGACTTTGAAAAGATACAAGGAAAAAAATAAAATCTCAATACATTTAAGTATAATAAATGATAAGAATTGAAAACATTGTGGCAAATGGAAAAGAAAGCGTTTCACATTTGAGACGGGTAGGAAGTTTTGGGGTCTTATGCATTCTCCGTAATGGGATCACACAGATCGATATTGGCGTTAAAGTAATGGGATAACAGTTGTAGGGTTTATGTTATCAAAATGTATCCTGGAGCAACTAACATGTATACGGACTGTAAGCACTCTAGAGAGAATGTGCGAATGCCACAGGCTTGTCTCAGTCTACGCTGGAACTAGACCCCTACCCAACTCGCTAAAACATGGCTCAATTCTTCCATTTGACTTTCGCACTCTTAATGAGGCATTGATCACTTGTTATTGCTGAGTGTCATCCTCATTTATGTGACTGAGAACAATATCTTTTATAATTTATGTTGTGAGAATTTATTGACCGCGGACAAATGAATATATTATTATAACTTCAACAATGGAAAATAGATAGATACGATTCGTACGTGAATGTTCATATATATTTCCGGATTGAATCCATTTACCTATCATCCAACAAATCTGCAACAGACGACTTTTGTCAAAAAATATTTATAAACGAACGTATAAATATTCAATTAGAATTTCTCCTTTTGCCACAGTGTTTTCAAAAGTCGTCTGCTGCAAAGGCGTCATAAATCGTCTGAATGTGGGAGATGATTAAGCAAAGTGCGGGATATTATCGCAATATACAACTGAATGTTTATAATCGAACTGGATTCAATATAACCTAATAACCAAGCACAGTGGTGGAAATAATGCATTTAGGTGTCACCAGTCAATTAATTTTCGCAATTAACCGAGACATGTCTGCATAATGTGCAGCGTTCCTTTAGTATTCTTTCTTCATTTTGTTCATTAATCGCTAGTAAAAATATGAACTCGTCAAAAGTAAATGAGAACCGGCGATGCAATTGAACGAATTAAGTTGAGCACGTACTTTGAATCATTCCTATCACCATTTGAGCCGTCCGCGAGCAAACCACAATTATTGCCTCTGCGTAATGTATCGAACCAGATCTGCCTTTGCAGTCCGCGCAGATTGATCCGGGCCAACACATTCAGGGGGATAGAGGTATAGTGTAATGATTCCTGAAACAGAAAATCCACAGGAGGTGAAAAGTGTCTATCCGGGTAAGCCTGCGCGGCATGCTTAGGCTGATCTGGGTCGATACTTTACGCAAAGTCAACAATGTTGGTTTTTGTCGAGGGACACAGCTCATTTAATGACTTAAATGCTAAAAGAAACACGTATATCTTTATTTCAGATGTTAAATGATCAGGATTGATTGATTGTATTGTCTCTTACACCGCGTTAAACAAATTCTCGGTTATATCACGGCGTTTCCTTGGTAAGTTAGCAGTTCTAATGATTCATTTATTCTGACACCACCCAGTGAGTCGTAATGCAAGCCCTGCAAGGACGGCAGCCATTACCACCATTGATAAAGTGTTTGGTATGATCCAAATGCTCAGGAGCCAAATATAGATTATAATAAAAAACAAACCGGTGTTATTCTTTCCACAGGACGCCGCAGGGAAGTACGTTTACAAAAGAGACAAGAGAAGCTAAAGGAAATGCGGGATGGAAGTGTCGAATTCCCGAGTGAACTTCAGTACACTATCAATATAGAGGGTGAGGGAAGCAGTGATCTGGTCCTAGCACTCAATCCTTACATGCAAATGCCTGGAGAAAATGGAAAGAGAAAAAAAAAATATGCCTTTTATACCGATGCCAATACAGGAGATTCGTTTGCTTGCAAGGTAAAACGTAGGAATGAAAAGGTTACATGTGATGTAGCTGGTATCATTAAAAAAATCAACGAAACTTGCTATATTTCACCAAATTCTAATACGGCGGTCTGCGAAAACTCGGACGGTTTTAGTGATGGAAAGCTTTTGGCACTGGATGACAATAACCAAACTGTAAATAGTTCTGCGTTTCAACCAGGCAACAACCCAAATATTTCACGAAAGAGGCGTTCTATTTTCCCTGACCCTGGCTTTGCAGTCGTCGAGATAGCATATGTAGGTGACGAAGCGTTTATGTTACCATTTCACTATAAAAATCCCGGAAATGATGCGGCTGCTGAAGAAGAAGCTGAACTCTATGTCACACTGCTATCCAATGAAATGTCCGTCTATTACAGAAGTGTGAAGGAAGTGTCTTCTGGACAACTGGACCTTGTGATTTACCCAGCCGCATTCATACACCCTGGTAAAGGAAACAACTTTGCATGGTCCCAGAATAATAGTAGAAACTCTGACACTGAGTTGGATATACATGATGGTTTGTATGATTTCTTTTTATATACCTACAATGATCTAAACGACGTACAATTTGATCATGCTATGGCCCTTACTGGTTTAGACTTATATGTAAGCGGAGATACTGGTACTAGATTGCTTGGGGTTGCGTACACGAACACAGTTTGCAAACCGAACACCGCTAAAGTATAAATTCAAGAGAATATTGGATACAACTTGGGATGGGTTGCTTCCCATGAACTTGGACATGCACTTGGGTACATCCATGACGAAACAACTCTGTGTCCAACATTAAAAAATATAATGTCAGGACAATTATTCAATCCTTCCTCACAAACTAAGTATACATACAATAGGTTTTCTTCTTGCTCTGTCGACGCATTCATAAGTCACTTAAACAGGTATCCCAATTGTACAGCAGATAATGGATTCACTGATGTGCAGTTTCGAGAGAATTTCTGCAGCGGCTTTTTGGGAGCAACAGACATGTCCTTGGATCGCCAGTGTCAGGCACGAACCTGATCGAGCACAGCCTCCGCGTGTAGCACAACTGTCTCTGCCGACGCATGTTATCTTTCTGGTCAAGTAAGCTGTCGCTCTACACCGACAGATAATTGCTCTACAAGTCTGCTACATGTTTGGAACAGCACACCATGTGGTACTGGGCCTGGTAACATTTGCTATAGAGCCAACTGCGTTCCTGAATTCAATATTTGTCCAACTACGACTACAACCACACAAGCTCCTCCCAACGATTGTAGGTGTTGTGATAGAGGACGGAATAGACGTCGCTGTTGTAACAAAGGGTACAGCTTTGGATTAACGTGTGGTTGTTGTGCCCCACTTACAACACCAGGGCCAAAACCTCCAACGCCAACACCTTCGTGCTCCTGCTGTCGACTTAGGGGGCGTCAACGTAGAACGTGCTGCAGGAGAAGATCTAGACGGGGACTCTTTTGTCGCTGCTGCTAATAATGATTTAAAAATAACAATGAAAACCTCAACTATATGAGTCAGTGCATGAGAGAAGATAAAAGATTTCTGAACAGTGTAACTGAACGTTAATATTATCCGTCTCATACGAATATACACAAAGTAACAGTATCTTTAACAAGCATGTATAAGTAATAAATAATTAGTGAACAGTAAAGATCTTGATCAGACTATGCGGATATACAGGCTCAGCTGGATCTATACTGTTCACTCATACACATTAGTACTTTTTTCTCATGCGCTGGCACATATGAGCTGTGCTCTATAACAAAGACAACTCAATGTATTTGCGACTTATGTAAATTAAGATCATTCGATCTGGTCTAATCTGGATTTTCACTGGTGTTCAATAAGTTACCGAAAAATTCAAGAAGCTTCCTGCAAACAGACTATATTTGGTTAGAACGAAAGCAAAATTAAACCTCTGATTGAAATACAGTTACTGCACATTTCAGACTTATTAATGATGTTTTTTAAGACTAGAAAACAATCTCAATTTCTTGTTTCTTTTTTTCCTTTAACGGATTTGTCATTTAAAAGCAAAATAGCAGGAATTTTGATTGCGCATACGAGCAATCACAAATCCTGCTGGTTGTCTTCTCCAAAAAGACCACTGGATAGATATTCATAATAAATCTTACTCAAAAGTATAATTCTGTATATTTTGTTCGGCACTCTTGCCAGACTGTTTATGTACTTCTAGAATGAAATTATAAATGATTATCCTACAGAAATTGCGTGAAGCAGGATGTCTTACGTCAATAAAGATTATAACATAAGGTTTGTGTTTATGAATCTATTAATTAGAGTTTCACGTCGTTTTCAACGGTATTCGAGTCATGTCACGAAGGCCACTTCGCCTAACAACATATCCCGGCATCAGTACTCCACACAACATCCTTAACAGGCAACTGACAACCTTTCCACAGACTATTTAGCCAACTAATGATTTTTGTCAATTGCCAGAAAGAATGAATTGCCAAACTGCGATGTGAACCAACAACCTACGGATTGATAGCCCTCGTCGTTACCGACTGAGCTTTCGTGGATCAACAGGAAATGAATTTGCAATTCAAAGGAGGATTGAGTTCGAGTTTTCTATGTGTACATATAAAGCCAGAGGTCTAGCAAAATACCGCAATTATATTTAACTCTTTCCCACTGCCATTTCATTTTCCGTCTAACAGGACATTAGGTAAAATTTAATGTCTATGTGGATGAAAATGCAGATTTCAGGAGAGGCAGCACGTTATGAGCCTTTGGCAGCGAAACGGTTAAGAAAAAGAAAGACAAATAAAAATCGATTTGAGTGTCCTGACCTTTCAAAATATATTCGTAAAAATCAATACTTATAAATTCAACATATTAGCTCCGCCTAGCGATTTGGGGTCTCAGTGACTTTCCTGCTTGGCATCATTTGAAGTAGCAAATATAATCTTCTGGAGCTAGACTTCTAGTTGTGTATGACGGAAGATGCATGCATTTATGACTAAATAATCATATTTACAAGCTCAATTGGATCTTCACTGTATGCTGATGCGATAAGATCTCAGATCACAAGAGGCGGCTCATAAAAGAAACATACTGACGTAACGTAACGTATATGATATCAAGTTTACTACCTGACAAAATTAACTGTAACCACAATCAGAATTGAACCGTTTCTTATATGCAACAATTCTGATGCAGACGACTTTTAAAACATCTATGAAAAAATAAAGAAATCCTCTATAAAAAAAGTGTCATTTTTTAGCAGTTTTTAAAACACTTTGGCAAATGGAGATTTTGCTCATTGTGAGCAATTTTTACTTTTGGTCAAAGCGTCTTTGAAAATCGCCTGCTGTAGAGGCTCCGGAAAATGTCTGTATGTGGGAAATGGTTAAGTTAAATGCGTAAACAGCAGTTTGGGTTTTAGTTTTGCTCTAAAAGATAAGGACTCACAGGTAACCCGAACATCTTGTAGCACCCATTCTTCCGAGAGACAATCCTCACACCCGATGACACCCTCATGATTTTGTCCACCTGGGATCTTCCCACTAAGCTATTTCCGAAAATAGACATCGGAAATGATTACGCGTCGCCATTTAAAAATCAAATGACATAGTTACACACCAAGTTGTAATTCATGCCGGCTGTTTCGAATTTTACCCTCAGCAATTTAAAAATGGGTTATTTATAAACGGAAAAATATCCATACATTGGACCTATTAACATGCGCTTGGGCTTTCGTTTGCGAAAGCTTTGAGAGAAAAAAAACTTAACGATCTCATGATTCAACAGGCACGTGTTCTGTTTACTTCATGATCGTTTGCCCACTTATGACAATCTAGAGATAAGTCGAATACAAAAAGCAGATTGTGCCTTTAGGATGTTTCCACGCAAACGGCGCAAGTACTGGTTACGTCTTCAGGAAGAAGTCATCGAGCGTGATTAATATAAGCTTCAAGCTTCATTCGCAATCGATGTAAAATCAATAAGTTTAAATTTAACTTGATCATATAATGGTACAATGACGTACATCTAGTGGGCTATTACTTCTGTTCTATTTAACTGCCGTCCCACCAGAAAACCAACATTGTGGACTGCGTAAAGTATCGACCCGCATCAGCCTAAGCATACCGCGCAGGCTAACCCGGGGAGACACTGTTTGCCTCCTCTGGATATTCTGTTTCAGGAGTCATTACTCTATACCTCTATCTCCTTGAGACGGAATGTGACGGCCCGGATAAGCCTGCGCGGATTGCGCAGGCTGATCTGGTTCGATAAATTATGCATAGGCCAAAATGTTGGGTTTTTCGTGTAACTTTTATCTCTACATAAAACAGATGCGGATAATGGAGACTCTGACAATACTTTGCGTATTCACAAGCTCACATGAGTCATCGATGCAAGAAGATCCCAAATCGTCAGAAGCGGCTTGCGTAAGACAATTGACAAGAACCACACAATCAGATACAATCAGTTTCCGACTCGGTGGTGAAGTGGTAGGACGTTCGTTGATGTAATGATAGCAGGCATCATACATGTACCATGTCGTATTTTCATTCCGTATTGCTTCATTGACGTATTGCTTCATTCAAGCTGCGCGAAAGATAGGTGTCAGAATTTAATTTAATTTTGTACCTGGGGGTTACGTAATCGAAAAGGGAGCATCCAACATTATCATTGTAAGGAAAAACGTAATATGTTTGAAACAAACAACCTTTATGAATCAGTAAATTGTATTTACTGATTTAAGAAACAACAAGATGCAAAATACGTATATATTCTACCATTATTACAAATCTTTAGACACATTTAATTGTTATTTAATAAATTCCCAAACTTTCTAGGCTACGCTTGTTTCAATAGTTTGATTTACAGTCCGAAAATTCGGGCCTATGTTTTTGTCTATTTATAAAAATTTCTAAACTAAAACGTTTCTTCCCATACAGTTCGTTATTTCAGACCATTGTATTCTTGCTATATGTTCACTATACATGTGAAATGTTTCTTTTAATTTCATTAATGCTCAATTATGAACAAAAATATCTTTAAACTTTTAAAATTACTTCGTAATTTTTGCTTTTATACTCCCGTCTTTGATATCATACTTTTACTAAACTGGAAGGAGCATAGACTTCCCCTCTCTTTTCAAAGCTTGTGTCATACTTAACTTATAACTTGAGGCTTTAAAACTGAATATATGTTAATATTTAAGCACCTTTTCGTGTTTTTTTAATTGATCTAGTTTGATTTAAAACCGTTTATTGGTCAGAAATTGAGAATCTTCACCTTGTATGAGACATTATAGTTGCAGTCAATGTTAAGCAAACTGTGAATCAAATGTTTTCAGGACTAAACTTGTCATTTCACGACTAAACCTCACATGCTGGATATCATATAGATCGCAGCATATAAAACGTCTAATCCTTAAATTGAGCCTTTCTGCTCTTGGTAACTTTTCATTATAGGTTATGGTAGCCATGTGAGCAATGTAGGCACATCTTGGTCTTCTTGTTTAAAATAAAGGGACATTTGGCATTCATGTTCGAAATATTTACATCCTGTCTGTTGAAACGTTGTTTGAATGTACTGAACTGCATCCATTTCCTGTAACTCATGCTTCAAAATCAAGCGCAGCAACTTTGATGCTTTGCATCAGAATTCGTCTTGTTACGAAGTTTAAATGCGTCAATTAATAAAAATACGATGGTTCTATCTATCTTAATACGCTGACATAATACAAACTTAGTCCAACCTTTCCAACATTTGTTTACGCTTTCATACGCCTCTGCAGCAGACGTCCTTTAACAACATTATTCATTAATTGCTCTTTCATTTATAGACAGTTTACATGTTTCCACTATATGACGTCTGCTGCAGATCGAGCTAAATGTGATATCATGATCTCACCGGATGTAAATCTAATGCAATTCTAGTTGTCCTGCAACCTACACTGTTTGATACTGAAGATTCGGTGGACATGTTTGTACGACGCCGCGTTAACATTAAATGATATTGGCGAACATTGCATAAATATATTTATCTGTGCGAAGGCACCGGTTGATCAGGTTCTACAGTGGTAGCAACAGTCTGAAGGTTTGTTTTCGCAAAGCACCGCTTAATTTGGTCTTGTTATACCTGCGTAGCTGGAATAACATAAAGGATGATAAGCGTGGAGCTGAGCGTTGAATAATTCTAACTTTTAGTTAGATACTTTGTTCAAATGGTATTTTACGCCGATGTAACGAGACTTTTAGTTATATCACGACGGTTCCTAGATAACTGACCTGTACTTTCGGTATTGTTTATCATGACACCGATACATCAACAGGTCGTAATGCAATCCCCGCAACAAAGAGCTCCAAGGAGGGAAACCATCAATATCATTTATTGTTTGAATCTCTGGTATGACTCGACCTGGGATCGAACAATGGTCTCCCGATCTCGGGGTGGACGCATTTACCACTACACCACTGAGACGGTGTCTCTTCAGAGGGTAAGTAAGTATTTCTTTATTGCCTCCACACATGGAGAGTACAATATACATACAACATACATTGAGCATAGACTATAATACAACAGTAACGAAAACAGAAACAAAAAACATAGTATCTCATATCACAATATACATATATATACATTGGTAGTATAAGTGAGTGATTAGGTGAGTAGGTGGATGACCTAAGCACCATGCCAGTAGAACATAGGACCTCATGGGCCTATTGTTTGTTTACATTATTTGAAATTATGCGACTTGTGTTGTAACTTTCCAAAAATTGGAACAATTGACCACCTTTTCCCACTCATACCATGGGTACCGCCCCACAGCACTTTCAGTGCTTTGATTGTATGTGTTATTGTTTAATATTAGTGTTATTGTTTGGTTATCCAACCATGCGTATATTACCTTATTTAGGTAATGACGTCAACTGAATTACATGTGTGCTGTCCAGACAAAAAGGTGTAATACAGTACAGTACTGTAACAATACATCCAATTGACATTACCGCTTTCCCTCATACAACACATAAACAATTAACAACCGTGAAAACTATTTGGCAAAAGTATTAAATAATTCTGTAAATGCAAGCATACTTATTGATTAGGGTTCGTAACTATGTGGCAAATTGAGAAAATTCTCAATATATTTTCTTAAATCTTCTACTACGGTTGCGATGAAATACGTCTGAAAGTTAAGATAGGTTTTCACAGAGCACCGCTCGATTCTAACCTTAACTATTCAACGAAATAGCCGTCGTTGACGCAAAGATGACCTTTCAATTTATGCTTGACTTGCGTCTGCTTACATTGAATAGCTTAGGGCACAGAACATTCAAAGTTCAACCTCGAGCACTATTCAATAACAAACACGATGGATCCATCTTTCCCAGTTCAGCACTTCCCGTCACACAGTCATTTTGTCGCACCTGGAGCAGACAACTTTTGAAAACACTTTGACAAAAGGCGAACATGAGTAATTTCCCTTTTTGCCACAATGATTGACAAAATTATTCAACGTTATTCTTTCATTCACAGAGAATATCCGTATTTTTGCCAAGATTTTAATAAATCGTCTACTGCAGATTTGTTGTATGAGAAAGAACTATTTTGTGGTGCAGGCACACCGATATTAAACATCCTTCGGTGTCCACAAATTTATAGAAATGTGATGGTCAATGGTCGCAGGTGGTCCTGCAACCTACACTGTTTGCTATTGAAGATTCGGTGGACATGTTTGTACGACGCCGCGTTGACGTTTAATGTGAGCAACGTCTGGCACCAAATGAGTGTTGCTCGAGGCCAGCATTGGCGTAATTATTACACATGTAAACAATTGTCGACTGCCTGCACCCGAATCCAAATAAACACTGTTTATCAACCATAAGATTCTTGAAACTTTCCATGACAAAATGTTATTGGCGATTATTGCATAAATAGATTAATCTGTGTGAATGCACCGGTTCATCAGTATCTGCAGTGGTAGCAAAAGTCTGACAGTTTGTTTTCGCAAACTACCGCTTAATTTGGTCTGGTTATACCTACGTAACTGGTTTAACATAACTGATGATGAGCGTGGAGCTCAGAGGGGAATAATTACATATTTTAGTAAGAAAGTGTGTTCAAATGGTGTTTTACGCCGCTTTAACGAGACTTTTAGTTATATCACGGCTCATCCTAGATAACTGACCTGTACTTTTGGTATTGTTTATCCTGACACCGATACATCAACATGTCGTTATGCAATCCCCGCAACACAGAGCTCCAAGGACGGAAACCATGCATATCAATTAATTGTTTAAATCTGTGGTATGACTCGACCAGGGATTGAACAATGGTCTCCCGATCTCGGGGTGGACGCATTTACCACTACACCACTAAAACGGTGTCTCTTCAGAGGGTGAGTAAGTATTTCTTTATTGCCTCCACACATGGAGAGTACCATATACATATACAACATACATTGAGCATAGACTATAATACAACAATAACGAAACGAAAAAAAAAAAGAAAAAAAAAAAGTATCTCATATCACAATATACATATATAAATATTTACATTGGTAGTATAAGTGAGTGATTGGGTGAGTCGGTGGATAAGAGAATGTAAGCTAATGCTTTTCGATTTGTTGATTAAGTATTGTGGACCAAAAAATCATGTTTACGTCGAGGACTCCGTATGTCTCTTAGGAAGAATGGCGATCCGTAAAGACTGTTGTGATAATGAGCGCTTGTATGGTCTGCACTGTTCGCATAATAATATATAAAACCTAAATTGCCCTCACCGATGTAAATATAATTGAGCCGTCCCACGAGAAAACCAACATTGTGGACTCTGCGTAAAATATCGACCCGAATCAGCCTAAGCATGCCGCGCAAGCTAATCCGGACAGACACTTTTCGCCTCCTGTGGATTTTCTTTTTAAGGAATCATTACTGTATACCTCTATCCCCCTGAGACGGAGTGTGTCGGCCCAGATTAGCCCGCGCAGACTGCGCAGGCTGATTTTGGTCGATAAATTACGTAGAGTCCATAATATTGGTTATCTGGTGGAACTGCTTATATGTAAATGAGCGCGCACCAGGCGACTATGGTCTTGCTGCACGAGCGTACATTGACGACTCCAGTAAACCAGGTGCATATGTACAGTCTCACCTCAGTCTCAACCGTCCGCCTATGCTTGTAATACGGGTGTTTGCGTATCTTATTACAACAATCTAACATGTATGATAATCTATGCACCTTGATTTGATAGTAAACGGAGACGTCATTAAACCCCATTCGACAGGATGGATTAGGAGTGTGTTTTCAGTTTATGTCGTAGCGCCCACGGGGCATATTGGATTAAATACTGCTATGGATTTAAAAACACAATCAATGCGTGGGTTGAATGTTTTTCTAGATATTTTAAACTCATATCACAGCGGCCAGTTTATCTACCCATGCATTTCCTGACGCTTTTCCCCCAATACTCCAATAGTCTTTTGGCATAAATTATCGAAAAGAATCATTGACTTCTTGGTGAATTATTCCGTCAAGGCTTCTGTAATTAGCAATGACCTGTCGAAACGTTTCTTTCCAAAGTATTTTATTCCTTTACATATCATAGTAAATTAAAAGAAATAAAACTGTAACATAGGCATCTGTTGTTGGTGCGAAGAGGTGTTCAGGAGATCTTTATGTTTGTGTTTGTGTTTGTTAAATGATACTGAAGCCGCTATCGGTAATATTATTAGTTATATTTACTGCCGTATAGATTAACTAATTTGGGACGTCAAGAACAAAAGTTTCATTTCATACCAATTCCAGAGACATATTATGAATTGACTCAGTTAAAGAGTTTAACCATTTCCCACATAAAGCAAATCTACAGCAGACGACTTTAAAATGATCAAGTACAAAATATAAAAAAAATCTCTATAAATGATAGTATGATAATTGAAAAGTGTTGAAATTATTGTGGCAAATGCAAATATTTCTCATTATGAGTATTTTCTTCTTTTGCAACATTGATTTCAATGATGTTAAACCTGACATACTTTGAAATCCTCAAGTACAAAACATACAAAATCTCTATAAATGATAGTAAGATAATTAAAAAGAGTTGAAAATATTGTGGCAAAGGAGCAATTGCTCATTATAAAAAATTTCACCTTTTGCCACAATAATTTCAAAAGTCGTCTGCTGCAGAGGCTCAGAAAGGGTATATACTCGTATGTGCGAAATGGTTAAAACCGTAAATGGAGAAAATTAGCTTATTATAAGCAATGTCCCTTTTGCAACAATTATGTAAAAAGTCGTCTGTTACAGAGGCTCAGTAAAGGTATATATGTGCGAAAGGGGTTAAAACTGTAAATGGAGAATATAAAGGCAATACATATCAGGTACCTGTTTCTGTGTTAATTTAAATTGTTATTAGAGGAGTTTCCTGTAGAGATATTAGGACACTAAACATTAAATGGGTATAACAATATGAAAGGTAAAGGTGTTAGAAATTTACAACACTGTAAAAAAAACTGAAAAAAAAAAAAACTGAAAAAAAAACCCGCTTTCTTATAATTTGTCATCAAAATGCCGAGCGAGCAAACGTCCTTTTTTCGTTCCAAGCTAAAGCAATTACATCACATAGAAAAGCGAATGAAGCAGATAAGGAATTCTGGAGTTCCTCATCTTATAACTCCGTAATAGGATGTCAGGAACCAGACTACATTTAGCGCGCCTTTTTGTGTTTGGTTCCTGGTTTGATTAGTCAACGAGTTATTATTAGAAAAATTTAAATGTCTTGAACATATTACAATTGGGTTTGTTTAAAAACACTAAGTTATGACACATCTAAAATGAAATAAATATACCGATGTTTTAAGTATTTGCAGTTTCTTTTTTTTGACTCGCATTTTTTTTTATTTTTTTTTATTTACGAAGACAAAACAGTCCCTACTATTAGACTTGCAGCAGACTGTTATGTGTCAATATCGAGATAACAATCACGTCGAATTCTAATTTTAATAACAATTTTAACTTACTGAATGTTATTTTCATTTTCAAAGAGATGTCTTGATTTGTGAAGAATGCATTTAATAATGTTTATCCATGTATATCTAAAATATGAACTGTTTCTAAGCCAAAACTGTTGATCACGTGACTAGCGAATACCGACTGCGTAGATCAAACCCCTTTGCAGAGAGACGTTCTTTACACTCACTTACAAATAGTTAATTATAGGCGATTTAAAATGTTTATTTGTTTCGAAACAAATGAAGAAAAGAACAAACTGAGATAAAACTGGTTTTAATAGAAAAAATACTTTAAATGAACACTCTCTGTCTATAAAGAGAGTGTAAAGAGGGACAACGCTGTGAAGAAGAATGGTTCACGAATCGGGTCTTTCTTACAAAATGATTTCGACCTTGACAATTTTAAATGTGTCATTAGATTCCCTACAGGCATTTTGCTTGCGATCTGCATCATTGACACAAGGGCGCTCATCATTATATAATTTTAAAACATGAGAAGTTTGTTATTTTCATTATAAAAAAAGAAGGAAAGAATTACAATAAATTAACATGTTGTAGGGTTTCAGTTTATGTTAGAAATTGCTCTGAATGCATTTTGGAGTATTTGTCTAGAGTCCTGTTGTTTATCCAGGATACTTTAAAAGAAATGTCTTCTGAATCGTCATAAGAAGGACATTCGTAAAGGAAGTGAAACTCATCTTCAATAATGTACATATTTTACCTCTCTCTACCTAAAGGTCATGATTAGAGCATCTTATGTTTACTATATATCCTGCGTCAGATAAAAGATGAAAATGAATTTAAAGAAAGCTCTGGGTTTCAGTAATAATGATTTGAAATATTGGAATGTTGTCTTTTTCCCACATTTTGTTTATCCATATGCAATGTTTGTAAGTGGCAGTCTTGAATCCGTTGTTTAAAATGCTTAATAAATAGAGCATCGTTACCTATGTCTTGTGAAATCGATACATACCCAAATCCATGCATAAACATGAGATTTTTATTCGGGGAATTCAGCTATGCTGAAAACCTCCGTATATTGTCATGCCCAGCTTTCAGGAAGTGTAAATTTGTAAATTTGTTGTGCTGCCCTCTGTTATTTCAAAATGGAATTTTTTTCTTGATTGTCTAGGGATCAGTTAAATTCGTTTCACAACAAGCTAAACAGTATGTACATTGTATAAAGTAAAAGTACACAATGTTAAGTTTTAAGCCATGAAGTTGTATACATAATTTAGAAATTTAAGTTAGACATAAGGATCTTAAATGTTTCTTTTAAATATATGGAAAACAAGTAGCTTGAAAGCGGGTAGCTCAAAAACCTTTTGAGAAAATCCCTGTAATGAAAATTACAGCTGTCGTGCATCGTCAACATTTTCCCTTGTTAACACTCTACAGGCTACATTTTGCATCGGATCTTTATGAACGTTTATCAAAACATTCATCTCAATCAAATCTTGGACAAGTTCGAAACTGGGCCATTTGAGGTAAAACAACTAGGTCGATAGGTCAAATTGAAGGAAAATCTTGTTAACACTCTAGAGGCCACATTTTCAACTTGAGCATGTTGAAACTTTATCAGAATGCTTGTCTTGATGATGTAAGTCAAGTTCGAACATGAGTCATGACGGGTCAAAAAGTAAGTCTCTAGTTCAAATTGAAGGTAAAGCTTGTTAATGCCCCGGTCACACATTCACGGATCGTCTTGCCGGATCCACGGATGGAAACTCAAGAATGACCCCGGAAAAGACAATATCCTTGGTCCGCTACGGATGCACCACAGTTTGACAAAGAGTTTTGACGGATCAACCAAGCATAATGCAGAACATGAGCTAATTGACAACGGGGAGTGATACGGATTGCTACGGTTCGGTACGATTTAGTACTGAATTACACTTGTCACGGCGTATGCACTGCGGATTAACAACGGTTCGCTTCGATTTTAGTACGGGTTAGCACGGATTAGAACGGTCTGGCACGGATAAGTACGGACTCCCTGGGGAATTGACGTAGTGTTCTAGGTACAGCCTCTGCTGCTTCGCTTCCAAGGTGTCTAAGTTGACACCCCTGGTGTTATGCACATCGTCCATGTTAACACCCTCTCTCCAGGCTCCGGGGATGACGTTGTGATTAACATCCTCTTGATCCATGAGAGGGTTCTGTTCACCAGGATATCTGACCTTCATGATGTTGTGAAGGCACACACAGGCGAGGATTATGGCATGTACTGTATCAGGGTCCTGCAACATGACGGAGAGCAAACACCGGAATCTGTTTGCAAGGATACCAAATGCATTTTCCACAACTCGTCTGGCCCTCGAGAGGCGGTAGTTGAAGATCCTCTCGTTATTGGCAAGACCCCGTCTGGAGAAGGGCTTCATGAGCCAGGTTTTCATGCCAAATGCATCGTCTGCAATGATATAGTAAGACATCGATCTGTCATGACCGGGAAGTGGGGCTACTGGTGGGATGCCGATTACACCTCTTTCAATGGCGTTTTTCAGCTCACACTGGTTCCAAATCTGAGCATTGGAGCAACCACCTTGTGCACCAATATTCACCCACCGGAACATGTAATCGACTAGGGCCATCAGAACTATTGAGTGATATCCTTTATAGTTGTAGTATAGGGAGCCACCGTTCTTAGGACACCGTATGGCAACATGTTTGCCATCTAGAGCACCGAGAGCATGTGGGAACTACCATTTTGCAGAAAACTGGTCGGCTATTGCCTGCCACTGTTCAGGCTTAGTAGGAGTGTCGATAACATCCCCAGCATATGTTGCAATTATGGTCTCGCATACGTCCCGAACAATACCAGAGATGGTATTGTGCGCCACCCTGAAGCCATACATAAAGGTCCGGTAGCTGTCCCCCGTAGCCAGGTATCGCAGGGTGACTGCTAGCCTCACTCCAGGTTCGATGGACTGTCTGTACCAGGTAATGTTCTTCATAATCATGCGACCCACTACTTGTAACAGTTCTTGGAACATCTGTAGGTCTATGTAGGTGTATATCAATGTCCAGGTCAAGCAAGTAAAGTGCCAGCCTCAGTTGTTGGTTGTTGTTAAATGTAGACTTCTTGGATGTAACAGATATGAAGTAGGGCTCTATAAACTGGAAGTATTTATACAGAAGTCTGGTGACAGAACGGGGGTGACACCTAGATGACATAATCCGTAAAAAACTGTAGTGGACCGTAGTAAGCCGTATTATGCCGTGATGTCACGTAGTAACCCGGAGGAATCCTTGAGAAACCTTGGTAATCTCTACCTATCCCTAATAGAACGTAGTGCGATCTTGCTGATCCGTGACAAATCCGTAACAAACCGTATGGTATCCTTGGCTAATCCGTGGTATAACCGTACAAGTACGTAGTTCACCGTTACTAACCGTACCTATCCTTGGCGACTTGAGTCCGGGGATGTACTACGAACAACGGATAAGTACGTTCTAATACGGATCAGTAAGGATATACTACGGTTGTCTTATCCGTGGGGAATTTTTGAACATGCTCAAAAATTGTCACGGATATACAAGTACTAGTACGATTGACCCAGGATACAATACGGACAGCTACGAACCACTACAGTACAGATTGTCACGAATGATGCCGGATCGTATCCGTGGCTAATCCGGCGTTCGATCCGTGAATGTGTGACCGAGGCATAACACTCTAGAGGCCGCAGTTTTGGCAGAATGTTTGTATTAATGATATCCAGGTCAAGTTCGAAGATGGGTCACATTAGGTCAGAAGGTCAAACTGAAGGAAAATCTTGTTAACACTATAGTAACATCTTTTTTGGCTACAGCAGTTTGAAATTTGGTCAGAATTATATCTAAATGATATCTAGGTCAAGTTTGAATAGGGGTCATGCCGGGTAAAAAGCTAGGTCACTAGGCCAAATTGAATGAATATGTTGTCAACACTCTGGATACTGCATTTTCAGCTTGAGCATTTTGAAACTTTATCAGAATGTTTTTCTTGATGATATCTAGGTCAAGTTCTTACATGGCCAAATTGAAGGAAAATCTTATTAATACTCTAGAGCCAACATCCCCCGCATTTTAGTACTTTCAGTATTTCCACCTGCCTCATCGAGGCGTTTCAACATTATATAACAGTGCTTCGGGTACCTATGGTTTTCCATGCGAGTTACGTTTATCCAGTATTTAATACAAATAGGAATGTAAAATGTAAAAATACGTAGACGTCCACATTGTCCTAAAACAAATGGTTCCGATGTATTTCTTGCTAGATTAAAATAGTGCTTACACAATGTTATATGAACTCTTTCAACTTTATCAGAATACTTAAAACCCAAAAGTTGAGACACATAGCAAGCATAGAATAGGCTAAACAGTAGTATAAAAAAAAAGTTGAAAGCATCCAGCGGGTCTGGTCTTCCATACAAACGCTGAAATCGAAATACATAAAAGAATGATTTCATCGCTTGTTGTGACAATGTTTCTAATGTGATTTTGTCCAGGAAACTGAAGAAGTGATATAAAGACCCAGATAGTTATAGAAAGGTACAGTCTCTATTTGTTTTCCTTTATAGTACCATTTTTCAGTCTGTTGAAGTATTCCACAATTATGGAAGAAAACGACTTTAGATTTATCTAGATTATGAATCATATGCGTGGATGTACACAATTGATCGATAATACCGATTTACCTTTGTAGTGGACTGACAGTATCGGAAACCGTTTCAACGTCGTCTGCAAACATAAGGGCGTATAACTTTTCAACATCTTCAAAGACAAAAACACTACGCTAACATTTGGATCTAAGGAACAACACAGGGTCATTGATAACAAAAGAAAAAAATATCGTACTATTAATACATCCTTTGCGTGTACCCGTTTTACAAATAAATATATTGTAAGTTTATCATTAACTTTTACACATGACTTAAGTTGTGAGTACATTGATTGAAAAACATTGGAAAAAGTCACTTAATATTGTTTCTTGCAAAAGCATCCCACAGTTTCCTATATTAAATACTATCGAATGCTTTTGCAAACAGTAAAATCGTTCTTTATGTTTTGATAAATACTTCTGTATTAATGACATTAGAATAAAACATGTATCCGTAGTTGAATATCCCGATCTAAACCCAGCTTGCAATTCATCAATAATGTTATACTCTTCACACCATAAAGTTAACCTTCTAGATAAAATATGTATAAACACTACACAGAATATAAATTAAGGAGATACCTCGATAATTATTAGGATATGTTACATTTCCTTTCTTGTGAACAGGTGTTATAATACTATTACCCCAAACTTGTGGGAAATTACCTGATTCAAAAATATCAATAAACAACTTATTAAGATAAGGCAAGGTATATACAAGTGTGCATTTGTACATTTCAATACAGATTCCGTCTGGACCCGGTGCTCGGTTGTTTTGTACATGGTTAATGCTAAAACTGATCTCATCGTCAGTGATTGGCTGGTTCAAAGATGAGCTATCATTATTTGTAATGATATGGTCCAAGACAGGTACCATTACCAGTATATGTCTTTTGAAATCGATACATACCCAAAGCCATGCATAAACAGGAGATTTTGTATACAGGTTGCCCATGTATTTCCACCTGCCTCATTGAGGCGTTTCAACATTATATAGCAGTGCTTCGGGTACCTATGGTTTTCCATGCGAGTTACGTTTAGCCAGTATTTATTACAAATAGGAATGTAAAATTGAAAAAGACGTAGACGTCCACATTCTCCTAAAACAAATGGATCCGATGTATTTCTTGCTAGATTACAATAGTGCTGACACACTGTTATATGAACTCTTTCGACTTTATCAGAATATTTATAACCCCAAAGTTGAGACCCATAGCAAGCATAGAATAGGCTAAACAGTAGTATCAAACAAGAGGGCCATGATGGCCCTGGATCGCTCACCTGATTTTTTTTCAATTTAACTATATAAGCCCCGCCCCCTGGCGGCCATAGTTTCCGACCAATCAACTTGGCTTGAAGGAATCTGATAGAGGGTCACCTAGGAACATTTCTACAAAATTATTTGAAAATCAGCCTCACATTTTTGGAGGAGAAGATTTTTTAAGTTTTCACTATAGCCATATAAGGCAAAATAGCCCTGTCCACTGGTGGCCATGTTTTTTGACCAATCAACATGGCTTGAAGGAATCTGAAAGTGTGTCACTTAAGGAACATTTCTACAAAATTATTTGAAAATCAGCCAGACACTTTCGGAGAAGAAGATTTTTTAAGTTTTCACTACAGCCATATAAGGCAACATAGCCTCGCCCCCCCCTGGCGGCCATGTTTTTTGACCAATCAACATGGCTTGAAGGAATCTGATAGAGGGTCATCGAAGGAACATTTCTACAAAATTATTTGAAAATCGGCCTGACATTTTCGGAGGAGAAGATTTTTTAAGTTTTCACTATAGCCATATAAGGCAAAATAGCCCCGCCCCCCCCCCCCCCCCCCCCACTGGCAGTCATGTTTTGTGACCAATCCACATGGCTTAAAGGAATCTGATAGAAGGGTCATCCAAGAACATATCTACAAAATAATTTGAAAATCGGCCTGACATTTTCGGAGGAGAAGATTTTTAAGTTTTCACTATAGCCATATAAGGCAAAATAGCCCCGCCCCCCTGGCGGCCATGTTTTTTAACCAATCAACATGGCTTGAAGGAATCTGATAGAGGGTCATCCAAGGAACATTTCTACAAAATTATTTGAAAATCGGCCTGACACTTTCGGAGGAGAAGATTTTTTAAGTTTTCACTATAGCCATATTAGGCAAAATAGCCCCGCCCCCCTGGCGGCCATGTTTTTTGACCAATCAACATGGCTTGAAGGAATATGATAGAGGGTCATCCAAGGAACATTTCTACAAAATTATTTGAAAATTTGCCAACCAGTTTGGGAGAAGAAGAATTTTGAAGTTTCTTTCATTTCATTGCCATGGAAACCAGAATTCTGCATGGATCCCAAAAATTTGAAGGAAATCTGGTGAAGTCATTGAGAGGATGCTTTCTGTGAAGTTTCATCCCAATTGACCCACTGGTTACTGAGGAGAAGAAGTTTACGCACGACGCACGACGGACGCCGGACAATCAACTTTTACTAATTACTTTTTCGTGATTTTAACCAAATTACCCCTTTTTTCCCTTGTGACATAAATTCTATATCAAAAACATGCAGTTAGTTATTCTCTATTTATCACATAACTTGCACCCCAGGAGTGACATAAAGCAGTGACATAAATATCATATGTAACTAGTTACATAAATAGCCGACTCACAGCACGTATGTGACGTCACTCCAGTGTGACGTCACTTTAAATGACAGCATATTGTTTACAATTGTTCTGAATTTCGGCATTTATTAAAAATATTGTTTAAAGAGAATAAATCTCGATAAATGAAATGTTATAAGTGCCTTGTTGCTAATTTTGTATAAAATCAAAAAGGTAATTGATAGGGACTACTTTTAACAGTAGAAGTATGCATTAGATCTTCGGGGTGAACTTCGGTCACTGTTTATATGAGGACGAAGAAATATCGATTTAAAGATTGAAAACAATCTTTTTATGGTGTTATGTGATAAATAGAATCTTACATTCGTGCTTATTTGATATTATTTTTATGAAACTCGTCGACTGAAACGAATATCACGCTCGGCAGAGCCTCGCGTCATATTATTTCATTCGACTCGTTTCATAAAAACAATAACAAATAAGCACTCATGTAAGATCCTCTATATAGTTGAAAACATTGTGGCAAATAGAGGAATTGCTCATCATGAGCTATTTCTCCATTTGCCACGCTGTTCTCAAAATTCGTTACCTGCAGAGGCGTCAGCAAGCGTTTATTTGCGTTAAAAGTTTAACCGGGTAGGAAGTTTTGTGGTCTCATGTATTCGCCGTAATGGGATCACACAGATGGATATTGGCGTAAAAGTAATTTGGTAATAGTTGTAGGTTTTGTGTTTTCAAAACGTATCTTGGAGCAAATTACATGTATAAGCACTGTAAGGACTCTAGAAAGACTGTGCGAATGCCACATGCTTGTCTCAGTCTACACACTAACCCCACGCCCAACTCGTTACGACATGGTTCAATTCTTCCATATTACTTTCGCACTCTTAATGAGGCATTGATCACTTGTTATTGCTGAGTGACATCTTCATTTATGTGACTGAGGAGAATAATCTTTTTTTTGTGAGAACGTATTGACCGCGGACAAATGAATATATTATTCTAACTTCTACACTAGAAAATAGATAGATACGATTCATACGTGAATGTTCATATATATTTTCGGATTGAATCCATTTACCTATCACCAACAAATCTGCAACAGACGACTTTTTTGAAAAATATTTATATACGAACTTATAAATATTCAAAAGGAATTTCTCCTTTTGCCACAGTGTTTTCAAAAGTCGTTTGCTGCAAAGGCGTCATTAAGCGTCTGAATGTGGGAGAGGATTAAGCAAAGATTGGGATATTATCACAAGATACAACTGTGTTTATAGTGGAACTGGAGTCAATATAACCTCATTACCGAGTGCATTGGTCGAAATAATGCATTTAGGTGTCACCAGTCAATTAATTTTCACAATTAACTGAGACATGTCTGCATAATGTGTAGCGTTCCCTTAGTATTCTTTCTTCATTTTGTTCATGCAGTTGAACGAATTAGAGCACGTACTTTAAACTATTCCTATCAACCGAGACATGTCTGCATAGTTTGCAGCGTTCCCTTAGTATTCTATCTTCATATTTGATTAATCGCTAACAAAAATACTAACTAAAAAAAACGGCGATGCAATTAAACGAATTAAGTAAAGCTTAAATTATTCCTATCAACATTTGAGCCGTCTCGCGAGAAAAGAAACATTATGGCCCTTGCGTAATGTATCGACGCAGATCCTTTGGCTGATCCGGATCGATACTTTACGCAGAGTGCACACTGTTGGTTTTCTCGCGGGACACGGCTCATTTAATGACTTAATTGTAAAAAAGTATACGATTTTAAAGGATCAGGATTGATTGTTTGGTATTTTACGCAGCTTTCAACAAACTTTTAGTTATATCACGGCGTTTCATGAGTAAATTACCAGTACTAATGATCCATTTATCCTGACACAGCCAGTCAGTCGTAATGCTTACCCTGCAAGGACGACAGCCATTACCACCATTTTTAAAGCATTTTTTTTTATGATCAAATGCTTAGGAGCCAAATATAGATTATAATAAAAAACAAACCGGTTTTATTCTTTTCCACAGAACGTCGCAGGGAAGTACGTTTACAAATGAGACAAGAGAAACTAAAGGAAATGCGGGATGGAAGTATCGAATTCCCGAGTAAACTTCAGTACACCCTCAATATTGTTACGTGCCACCCGTCTGTCTGTTGGTAGGGTTGATAGGTTTAAGCCACTCGGTGGATCGAAATAAAACGAGAGGCAAAGATAGACATTTCAGTTTTCCTTTAATTCTGCTTAAGAACGTGGAAAAGGGAGAACAAAGGGGAGTAACTGTGCATGTATCAACCTAACACCAGACTGTAGTTACTTCCCTTGGATTGAACCCTTTCTCATAAAGTCGATAATAACAACTGCGCGACCGTGGAATACCATTTATAATACGAATGTCAATGATGCTTTGAACCTCTAACAATCAGCTCGGACGTATGAAATATACGGCATGTGTAGACTACTTAATTGATAATGAATCTCTAAACTTAGAGAGAATAAAACTGGACTCTATGCTATAATTGAAATTGTAATGCAGTGGACGTGGATCTAACCTGGACTCGTGTTCGAATGAGAGTGATTTGTGAACAAAGTTCACTTCCTTTTATAGCCGCACAGCGATTGTGACCGTAAGCGGGTCACAAAGGTCGCGAGCCCGGTCACAACTGCTCGTCGGTCACATCTGTGAACAGAAAATGTCCATTGTGACCCAATCGGTCACAAGTGAGCAATATTCTGTCCACAGAGCAAAAAAGGTCCCAAAAAGGTGTCTTACTCTAAATGAAAAGGGTTTCTCTTACTTTACGAAACTCAAGCATAAACAAATTAACTATTTACCAGTTTAACACAAGATAGGACAGTTCTCCGATGATATTGCGAGGTAGAGTTCTGGGTCGATGACTCAGCAGAAACATTCCCACAATGCACCGTAACAATGGTAACTCGCTGCAGTGTAAACAAAAAAGCGTGGATGATGTTTTCGTAATTCCAGCGCTAAGGAAGAAGAAAATCGGACTTCACTGACTGGTAAAAGGTATTGTTTAGATTGAATTTAACCGTTAGCTCATACTAGATAGTTTTCCCAAGAACGCGACTAGAATTAACATGAAAGTAATGGGAATTCGAGGATGCATGTGACTCGACCTCATTTCGCCAATATCCTATCCCTCGCAGTGAGTGATACAACTGTTTCCGCAATGTTTTCGCAATGTTTTACCATGCTGATAATAATGATTTGACTTGGCGCAGGCTAGCACCCTGCACAGACGAGACGTATCAATATAGAGGGTGAGGGAAGTAGTGATCTGGACCTAGCACTCAATCCTTACATGCAAATGCCTGGAGAAAATGGAAAGAGAAAAAGAAAATATGCCTTTTATACCGATGTCAATACAGAAGATTCGTTTGCTTGTAAGGTGAAACGTAGGAATGGAAATGTTAAATGTGATGTAGCTGGTATCATTGAAAAGATTAACGAAACTTGCTACATTTCACCAAATTATAATACGGCGTACTGCGAAAACTCGGACGGTTTTAGTAATGGAATGCTTTTGGCACTGGAAGACAATAACCAAATTGTAAATAGATCAGCGTTTCAACCAGACAACAACCCAAATATTTCACGAAAGAGGCGTTCTTTTTCCCGCAAGCATTACTCCAACGTCGTCGAGATAGCATATGCAGTTGACGAAGAGTTTATGTTAACATTTTACAATAGAAATCCATGAGATGGTGTGGCTGCTGAAGAAGAAGCTGAACTCTATGTCACACTACTAGCCAATGAAATGTCCGTCTATTACAGAAGTGTAAAGGAAGTGTCTTCTAGGCCCAGTACCACATGGTGTGCCGTTCCAAACATGTAGCAGACTTGTAGAGCAATTTTCTGTCGGTGTATAGCGACAGCTTACTTGACCAGAAAGATAACATGCGTCAGCAGAGACAGTTGTGCTACACGCGGAGGCTGTGTTCGATCGGGTTCGTGCCTAACACTGGCGATGCAAGGACATGTCTGCTGCTCCCAAAAAGCCGCTGCAGAAATTCTCTCGAAACTGCACATCAGTGAATCCATTATCTACTGTACAATTGTGATAACTGTTTAAGTGACTTATGAATGCGTCGACAGAGCAAGAATTAAACCTATTGTATGTATACTTAGTTTGTGAGGAAGGATTGAATAATTGTCCTGACATTATATTTTTTAATGTTGGACACAGAGTTGTTTCGTCATGGACGTACCCAAGTGCATGTCCACGTTCATGGGAAGCAATCCATCCCAAGTTGTATCCAATATTTTCTTGAATTGATACTTTAGGGCTGGACGACCGACACATTGTGTTCGAATACGCAACCCCAAGCAATCTAGTACCAATATCTCCACTAACATATAAGTCTAAACCAGTAAGGGCCATAGCATGATCAAATTGTACGTCGTTTAGATCACTGTAGGTATATAAAAAGAAATCGTACAAACCATCATTTATATCCAATTCAGTGTCAGAGTTTCTCATGTTATCCTGGGACCATGCAAAGTTGTTTCCTTTACCAGGGTGTATGCATGCGGATGGGTAAATCACAAGGTCCAGTTGTCCGGTAACATTTGCTATAGAGCCAACTGCGTTCCTGAATTCAATATTTGTCCGACTACGACTACAACCACACAAGCTCCTCCCAACGATTGTAGGTGTTGTGATAGAGGATGGAATAGACGTCGCTGTTGTAACAAAGAGTACAGCCTTGGATTAACGTGTGGTTGTTGTGCCCCACTTACAACACCAGGGAAAAAAACCTCCAACTCCAACACCTTCGTGCTCCTGCTGTCGACTTAGGTGGCGTAAACGTAGAACGTGCTGCAGGAGAAGCTTTAGACGGGGACTCTTTTGTCGCTGCTGCAAATAATGAATTAAAAATAACAATAAATACCTCAACTGTATGAGTCAGTGCATGAGAAAAGGTATAAGATTTCTGAACAGTGTAACTGAACGTTAATATTATACGTCTCATACAAATATACACAAAGTAACAGTATCTTTAACAAGCATGTATAAGTAATAAATAATTAGTGAACAGTAAAGATCTTGATCAGACTATGCGGATCTACAGGCTCAGTTGGATATATACTGTTCACTCATACACATTAGTACTTTTTTCTCATGCGCTGGAACATATGAGCAGTGCTCTAATACAAAGACAACTCAATGTATTTGCGACTTATGTAAATTAAGATAATTCGATCTGGTCTAATCTGGATTTTCACTGGTGTTAAATAATTTACCGAAAAGTTCAAGAAGAATCCTGCAAACAGATTATTTTTGGTTAGGACAAAAGCAAAATTAAACCTCTGATTGAAATACAGTTACTGCACATTTCAGACTTATTAAAGATGCATACGAGCAATCACAAATCCTGCTGTGTTTGTCTTCTCAAAAAAGACCACTGGATAGATATTCATAATAAATCTTACTCAAAAGTATAATTCTGTATATTTTGTTCGCCACTCTTGCCAGACTGTTTATGTACTTCTAAAATGAAATTATAAATGATTATCCTACAGAAATTGCGTGAAGCAGGATTTCTTACGTCAATAAAGATTATAACATAAGGTTTGTGTTTAGGAATTCCTTAATTAGAGTTTCTCGTCGTTTTCAACGGTATTCGAGTCATGTCACGACGGCCACCTCGCCTAACAACATATATTGGCACCAGTACCCAACACAACATCCTTACCAGGCAACTGGCTACCTTTCCACATAGACTATTTAGCCCACCTATGATTTTTGTCAATTGCCAGAAAGAATGAATTGCCAAACTGGGATGTGAACTCACGTCCTACGGATTGATAGCCCTCGTCGTTACCGACTGAGGTTTCGGGGATCAACAGGGAATGAGTTTGCAATTCAAAGGAGGATTGAGTTGGAGTTGGATGTGCACATATAAAGCCAGGGCTCTAGCAAAATACCGCATTTTTATTTAACTCTTTCCCACTGCCATTTCATTTTCCGTCTAATAGGACATTAGGTAAAATTTAATGTCTATGTGGCTGAAAATGCAGATTTCAGGAGAGGCAGCACGTTATGAGCCTTTGACAGCGAAACGGTTAAGAAAAAGAAAGAAAAAAATGAAAATCGATTTGAGTGTCCTGACCTTTCAAAATATATTCGTAAAAATCAAAACTTATAAATTCAACATATGAGCCCCACCTAGCGATTTGGGGTCTCAGTGACATTCCTGCTTGGCATAATTAGAAGTAGCAAATATAATCTTCTGGAGCTAGACTTCTAGTTGTGTATGACGGAAGATGCATTTATGACTAAATGATCATATTTACAAGCTCAATTGGGTCTTCACTGTATGCTGATGCGATAAGATCTCAGATCACAAGAGGCGGCTCATAAAACAAACATACTGACGTAACGTAATGTCTATGATATCAAGTTTACTACCTGACAAAATTAACTGAAACCACAATCAGAATTGAACCGTTTCTTATATGCAACAATTCTGAAGCAGACGACTTTTAAAACATCTATGAACAAATAAAGAAATCCTCTATAAAAAAAGTGTCATTTTTTAGCAGTTTTTAAAACACTTTTGCAAATGGAGGTTTTGCTCATTGTGAGCAATTTTTACTTTTGGTCAAAACGTCTTTGAAAATCGCCTGCTGTAGAGGCTCCGGAAAATGTCTGTATGTGGGAAATGGTTATGTAAAATGCGTAAACAGCGGTTTGCGTTTTAGTTTTGTCCTAAAAGATAAGGACTCGCAGGTAACCCGAACATATTGTAGCACCCATTCTTCCGAGAGACAATCCTCACACCCGATGACACCCTCATGATTTTGTCCACCTGGGATCAATATTCTCACTTACCGAAAAAAAACATCGGAAATGATTACACGTCGCAATTTAAAAATCAAGTGACGTTGTTACACACCAAGTTGTAATTCATGCGGGCTGTTTCGAATTTTACCCTTAGCAATTTCAAAATTGGTTATTTAACAGCCGGAAAAATATTCATACATTGGATCTATTCACAGACGTATGGGTTTTCGTTTGCGATAACTTTGAGAGAAAAAAACCATAACAATCTCATGATTCAACAAGCACGTGTTCTGTTTACTTCATGATTGTTTGCCCACTTATGACAATATAGAGATAAGTCAAATACAGATAGCAGGTTGTGCCTTTAGGATGTTTTTCACGCAAACGGTGCAAGTACTGGTTACGTCTTCAGGAAGCAGTCATCGAGCGTGATTTATATAAGCTTCAAACTTCATTCGCAATCGATGTAAAATCAATAAGTTTAAATTTAACGAAATCATATAATGGCACAATGAAGTACACCTAGTTGGCTATTACTTCTGTTCTATATATGAGCCGTCCCACCCGAAAACCAGCATTGTGGACTCTGCGTAAAGTATCGACCCGCATCAGCCTAAGCATACCGCGCAGGCTAACCCGGACAGACACGTTTTGCCTCCTGTGGATATTATGTTTTAGGAGTCATTACTCTATACCTTTATCTCCCTGAGCTGGAATGTGGCGGATCGGGGTCGATAAATTACACATAGGCCATAATGTTGGTTTCCTCGTGTAACGGATCATATATTCGTCAGAATATGCTTTTAGGTCTACATAACATAGATGCGAATGATGGAGACTCTGACGATACTTTGCGTATTCACAAGCTCACATGAGTCATCGATGAAAGAAGATGCAAGAAGATCCCAAATCGTCAGAAGTGGCTTGCATAAGACAATTGACAAGAACCATAAAATCAGATACAATCAGTTTGTCTCCTCATGACCGGCTCGGTGTTGAAGTGGTAGGACGTTCGCTGATGTAATATTAACAGGCGTCATAGCATGTCGTAAAACTTGCTTCATTACGAAGTTTAAATGCGTACATTAATGAGAATAAGATGTCATAATCTAAATAGCGACGTGGTAGAGCGTTCGCCTTCGGATCTAAAGGTCCAAGGGTCGAGCACTGACCAGGTCGGATCTTTTAGGACAGTTAAAATGGCGCCCAATAAGGGACTACATAGAAAAAGCCTCGAGAACGTTTCACAACGTTCTCAGTCTCCGGAAATTCGAGGACGAATTTCATTTAAGGAGGGGGTATATGTAGCCTAGGTATATGTATAAGGGGACACTTATGCTGCCTTGCTATAGAGCTAGCTTTTATAGCGACGTGGTTGAGCGTTTGCCTTCGGATCTAAAGGTCCAAGGGTCGAGCCCTGATCAGGTCGGATCTTTTAGGACTGTTACACAGCCATGTGTATATTACCGCATTTAGGTAACGACGTCAACTGGGTTACATGTGTGCTGTCCGAGAAGAAAATATCTAATACAGTAGGGTACTGTAAAAATACATCCAATTGACATTACTGCTTTCCCTTATACAACAAATTAACAATAG
Source organism: Serripes groenlandicus (assembly GCA_031761405.1). Taxonomy (NCBI): domain Eukaryota; kingdom Metazoa; phylum Mollusca; class Bivalvia; order Cardiida; family Cardiidae; genus Serripes; species Serripes groenlandicus. The sequence continues at coordinate 260,547 of JASEVX010000191.1, forward strand.
ACAAACTTGAAAACCATTTGGCAAACTTCTGCAAATGCAAGCATACTTATTGATAAGGGTTCGTAACCATGTGGCAAATTGAGAAAATTCTCAATACATTTTCTTAAGTCTTCTACTACGGTTGCGATAAAATACGTCTGAAAGTTAAGTTAGGTTTTCGATTCTAACCTTAACTATTAAACGAAATAGCCGTCGTTGACGCAAAGATGACCTTTCAATTTACGCTTGACTTGCATATGCTTACATTGAATAGCTTAGGGCACAGAACATCCAAAGTTCAAACTCGAGCACTATTCTATAACAAACACGATGGATACTTCTTTCCCCGTTCAGCACTTCCCGTCACACATGCTCATTTTGACGCATCTGGAGCAGACAACTTTTGAAAACACTTTGACAAAAGGCAAACATGAGTAATTTCCCTTTTTGCCACAATTATTGACAAACTTATTCAACGTTATACTTTCATTTACAGAGAATATCTGTATTTTTGCCAAGATTTTAATAAATCGTCTACTGCAGATTTGTTGTATCAGAAAGAGCTATCTTGTGGTGCAGGCACACCGATATTAAACATCTTTCGGTGTCCACAAATATATAGAAATGGGATGGTCATGGGTCGCAGGTGGTCCTGCATCCTACACTGTTTGCTACTGAAGATTCGGTGGACATGTTTGTACGACGCCGCGTTGACGTTTAATGTGAGCAACGTCTAGCGCCAAATGAGTGTTGCAGGAGGCCAGCATTGGCGTAATTATTACACATGTAAACAATTGTCGTCTACCTGCACATCCATCCATATAATCGAATCCAAATAAACACTGTTTATCGCCCATAAGATTCTTAAAACTTTCCATGACAAAATGTTATTGGCGATTATTGCATAAATAAATTAATCTGTGTGAATGCACCGGTTCATCAGTATCTGCAGTGGTAGCAAAAGTCTGAAAATTTGTTTTCGCAAACTACCGCTTAATTTGGTCTGGTTATACCTACGTAGCTGGATTAACATAACTGATGATGAGCGTGGAGCTCAGAGGGGAATAATTACATATTTTAGTAAGAAAGTGTGTTCAAATGGTGTTTTACGCCGCTTTAACGAGACTTTTAGTTATATCACGGCTGACCCTAGATAACTGACCTGTACTTTTGTTATTGTTTATCCTGACACCGATACATAAGGTCGTGATGCAATCCCCGCAACAAAGAGCTCCAAGGAGAGAAACCATGCATATCAATTAATTGTTTAAATCTGTGGTATGACTCGACCGGGGATTGAACAATGGTCTCCCGATCTCGGGGTGGACTCATTTACCACTACACCACTGAAACGGTTTCTCTTCAGAGGGTGAGTAAGTATTTCTTTATTGCCTCCACACATGGAGAGTACCATATACATATACAACATGCATTGAGCATAGACTATAATACAACAATAACGAAACGGAAAAAAAAAAGAAAAGTATCTTATATCACAATATACATATATAACTATTTACATTGGTAGTATAAGTGAGTGATTGGGAGAGTCGGTTGATAAAAGAATATAAGCTAATGCTTTTCGATTTGTTGATTAAGTATTGTGGACCAAAAAGTCATGTTTCCGTCTAGGACTCTGTATGTCTCTTAGAAAGAATGGCGATCCGTAAAGACTGTTGTGATAATGAGCGCTTGTATGGTCTGCACTGTACGCATAATAATATATAAAACCTAAATTGCCCTCACCGATGTAAATATAATTGAGCCGTCCCACGAGAAAACCAACATTGTGGACTCTGCGTAAAGTATCGACCAGAATAAGCCTAAGCATGCCGCGCAAGTTAATCCGGACCGACACTTTTCGCCTCCTGTGGATTTTCTTTTTAAGGAATAATTGCTGTATACCTCTATCCCCCTGAGACGGCATGTGCCGGCCCAGATTAGCCCACGCAGGCTGATCTGGGTCGATATATTACGTAGAATCCACAATGTTGGTTTTCCCGTGGAACGGCTCATATGTAAATTAGCGCGCACCAGGCGATTTGGATCTTGCTGCACGAGCGTACATTGACGGCTCCGGTAAACCCAGTACATATGTACTGTCTCACCTGAGTCTCAACCGTTCGCCTTCGCTTGTCATACGGGTGTTTGCGTATCTTATTACAAATATCTATCATGTATGACAACCCATGCACCTTGACGTGATAGTAAACGGAGACGTCATTAAACCCCATTCGACAGGACTCAGATTTGAAGTGTGTGTTCATTTTATGTCGCAACGCCCACGGGGCATATTGGATTAAATTCTGCTACGGCTTTAAAAATTCAATCAATGCGTGGATTGAATGTTTTTTCTTGATGACGAAACGTGACGTTTCCCCCATTCAAATAACGTTAGATTTATAAATTATCCGAAAATATCATTGGCCAAGCTGGAGTTTGAATTTGAGACACCTGGATTGAAAGTCCTGAGATATCGCGACTCGACGATGACTTCTTGGTGAACTTTTCCGACAAGGCTTCTGTAATTAGCAATGACCTGTCGAAACGTTTCTTTCCAAAGTATTTTTTTCCTTAACAAATCATAGTAAATTAAAAGAAATAAAACTGTAACATAGGCATCTGTTATTGGTGCCAACAGATGTTCAGGAGACGTTTATGTTTGTGTTTGTGTTTGTTAAAAGATATTGAAGCCGCTATCGGTAGTATTTCTGTCACTTATTATTAGTTATATTTACTGCCGTATAGATTAACTAATTTGGGATAAAAGCACGAAGAACAAAAGTTTCATTTCATACCAATTCCAGAGACATATTATGAATTGACTCAGTTAAAATTTTCCAACTATGAATATTTTATAACCCTCTTCCTCATACAACAAATTTGAACCAAACGACCTTGAAAACATATAAACACAGTTATGACAAATTTCTGAAAATGAAGGTATTATTATTGAATAATTATGTTTATAAGGGAAATTGTTCATTGTGAGCAATCTCAAACATTTTCATTATATTTTCAAATGTCATCTGCTAAAAAGACCTCAAAATATGTTTTCAGCTGTAAGTTTTTTCATAACCCTATCACATTATCAATATGTAAATATATATATATTTTATTAATTGAATATATATTGTTTAAACGAAAAGAAATAACCAACACAAAATATTTTCAAAACTCGATATTAGTTTGTCTGAAAAAATTACGTTTGTTTCAGTACTTGGAAAGTTTGCAGAACGCACCCGGGATATGCTATTTACCGTGAAACAGTGATCTTTGTCCAAATCGGAACAAGAAGAATGTTTGACGCAAAGCATCAAAAAGAAGCCGCAATATTTCGTTGCGCATGAAGAAATAACCAAAAAGTACATTTAAATCCACAACCATTAGAAAAAATTAATCTGTAGTTAGTAATGCAGATATATGTATTTTTCATTGTTTAAGCGAAGCGAATTAGATGAAAAATGATTTCCCCTTGTATGGTATCCTCCGATAGGTGGCGTGCCGAGTTCGCACGTGCCACTTTGGTCAGTGGCGTGATTATGTAGTCATTCAGCTTTGGGAACGACCAGCGAACAGACGTATTTTATTGGTTTTTATCGACATGGAGAACGCGGAAGACCGGTCAACTTCGAATGATTTAAATAATAATTTGCGAGAGCTTATCGCCGAGCTGCGTGGACAAAAGCAGGAGCTTACATCTTTACGAGAAGAAGTACGTGGCAAGTCGTTGGCTGTGGAAACCGAAGTGAAGCGAATCAAATCGGGGCTGGACATTAAATGGCGTTACGAGGGAAACAAAGTTCAGTTTGAATTCAACTCGTCTTTAGAAGACAACTTAAAGCAGACGATTTGGGGGCTGGAAAACGGCAAAAGTGAGCACAGCATTGAACGTTTGAAAGACTTGTGTGAGAAATTACGGGTGAGAAACTAGCACATTCGTATTACTGATTCATCAGAGGGAGGCTGGGAAACGGTGCGCCAGTATGAGAGCAATCCATTAGCGAGTGACAGCGATGACGAGTCGAAAGTTAACCTTGCGGAGTCACGCGCCCTCAAGAGGAAGAAGAAGCAAGGTAAAGGGAGACACCTCAAAGTCAAGCCATCGGCTACGTTTAGTTACAATGACATTTATGGTGGTAAACGTAATGAAGGTTCTACTCCAAACCCTATCACTGGTCAACCGGCCCAGACCTGACAGGGCTCTTTTCGTCCCTTTACAGCTACATACGGTCGAGGGGTCATCGGACCATGCTTCGCATGCGGCGAATTCAACCACACCAGACGCACGTGTCCACCCATCAAAGCGGCAGAGCAGCCTGACTACCCCGGCAAAAAGTGAGATTGGCCCAGTAGAGACTGATATTGAAGATGAGTATTTCAGTTTTTGAGAACAATTTTATGACGGTAACAGATTTACAGATGACTTTTATGAATATGAACAGGGTCAAAAAGACATTATTGTTAAGGGCAGATTAAGGCAAAATATTGAATTTTGGGAAAAATTTGGAACGAACAAACTTATTTTAGACATTATTACAAATGGTTATATGATACCTTTTTTATCAGTGCCAGAAGAGTCTATTTCGAAAAATAATATGTCAGCTCTGAGAGAAAGTGATTTTGTAAATGAAGCTATTACTGACCTTATAGATCGAGATTTAGTTAGCAAATGTGACCAGAGACCAAAAGTTGTTAATCCCTTATCAGTTTCTGTGCAAAGTAATAGAAAGAAACGGTTAATTCTGGATCTGAGGTTGGTAAATAAGCATATATGGAAGCAGAGTGTAAAATATGAAGATCTTAGGCTAGCTCTAATGTATTTAGAACCAGGCTGTTGAATGATAAAATTTGATATTCACTCAGCTTATCATTTTGTAGATATTTATCTGCCACAAACAGAGTTTTTAGGCTTTAGTTGGACAGATGCTGATACGGGAAAGTGTGTATTTTTTAAATTTCTAGTCTTGCCATTTGGTTTGTCCTCAGCCCCTTATCTGTATACCAAATTGAATCGGTCTTTAATAGCAAAATGTAGGGGAGAGGCAAAAAAGGCTATAATGTTCTTGGATGATGGGTTTGCTACATGTGGGGCTTATGGGAGTACACAGTCATTAGCTGTTGACATGAAACAAGATTTGCTGGATTCGGGTTTGATTCCGAAGGCAGGTAAATGCATTTGGCAACCGACACAGAGATTAGAGTGATTAGGGGCCATTTTAGATAGTAAAGAATTCACTATTTATATACCAGATCGTAGAATTAAAAAAGCGTTAGATACGCTGAAGTTGTTACAAGAATTAACATGGGTACCTGTAAAGAAAGTAGCTAGTTTTGTAGGGCAAATCATTTCTATGGGAATTGTCATAGGGTCTGTTTCCCAAATTATGACCAGATCTCTGAGTATAGATATCCTTAAGGCCAGGAACTGGAACTCATACATAAAACTAGCAGATGAAAGTAAATTACAAATGGAATTCTGGGAAAGGAATTTGGGCATGTTAAATAAGAGAACTACCTCTAATAAGTGCTCGAAACTTGTATATAGTGATGCCAGTAATACTGGTTTTGCTGGGTTTGAAGTAAGTACTTTAAATGGAGTTTCACACGGGATGTGGTCTGTTGAAGAGGCGGCAAAATCTTCCACATGGAGGGAATTATGTGGAGTTCATAAGATTCTCTCTTCCCTAGTACATGTTTTAGCAAATCAGAGGGTAAAATGGTTTACCGATAATACTGGGGTTTGCAGTATTGTTCAGAAAGGTTCTATGAAAGTAGAATTGCAAGAAATAGCACTGAAAATTTCTGAATTTGGCTGTAAAAATTCTATTCATTTGGAGGTAGAATGGCTTCCGAGGAATCAAAATAGTCAAGCTGATTATTTGTCGAAAATTGTTGATAAAGATGATTGGGGAATTTCATTTGACATGTTAAATTTGATTGAGCAGAGATTGGGGGAAAATCCAACTTGATTCCTTCGAATCAGAACATAATGCAAAAACTAGAATATTTTATTCTCGATTTTAGTGTGTAGGTGCATCAGGTGTTGATGCCTTTACTTATGATTGGAATGGTATTTATGGTCTGTTAGTACCACCAGTTATGTTAGTCACACGAGTTATATGTAAGATGGAAAGTTGTCAGGCAAGAGGAATTCTAGTCATTCCCCTATGGAAATCGGCGAATTATTGGCCGGCTATGTGTTTACCTGATGGTAACTTTAGGGAATTTGTGAAAGATTTCATGTATCTGCTAACAGAAAAAGAATTTTACATTCCATGTAAGAATGTAGCTGGGATTTTCGGCAATGAAAATTTGCGATTTCCCATGTTAGCGCTCAAAATAGATTTTTATCGGTACAAGGGGGGTAATTAGTAGAACTAAATTTTATTTTAGTAAGTAGTTATTCCCCTTGTAACAGTACAATATCAGGCATTTAAGGGCAGTTGTTGTCTGCTGGTAAGGGCAGGGTCTGCTGGTTAGGGCAGTGGTAATCTGCTGGTAAGGGCAGTGGTTGTCTGCTGGTAAGGGCAGTGGTTGTCTGCTGGTAAGGGCAGGGTCTGCTGGTAAGGGCAGTGGTTAATTGCTGTTATAGAAAGTAATAGTTCGAACGGTCAGTTCAAATTTAGTCTTTTAAAAACAGATTTGTATGGCTGTTTTTTGAACATTAAGATTAAATTGGAAATGAAGAACAATTAAATTAATATATTTTAATTGTACATTCGTTGTGTTAGTTATTAATTTAATGTCTTGACATAACGAATGACAGAGTGTTGTCCGTTTTTACGTTTATTTTTGCAGAGCTATGCAGATGATATTGACGGGTTACCGGACGATTTGGTGGACAAGATTTCCTTGCTGCCAGAATTACTAAGGAGTTCAAGAGCCGACAATACATGTTCATCTTATAAGCGTGGATTCTTAAGATGGAGGAAATGGGCCTTAAGTAATGGACTGGGAAGTAGGGTGGTTCTGCCGGCTAAAGCGTTCCATTTAGCCCTGTATTTAGCTTCACTTGTTCAAACAGCAAATACTCCTAGTCCTATCATTAATGCATTTTATAGTGTTAAATGGTTTCATGATTTGTTTGATTTAAAGTCCCCTACCGATTCCAAACTTGTTGTCAACATATTAGAAGCAGCTAAACGCAAGTTGTCTAGATCTGTGAATAAGAAAGAACCGTTGACAATTGAACTTCTAGAACAGATTTATAGTAATTTGTATGATTTCGGTAACGTGAAGAACCAAAGAACTGTTTGCATTTGCTTATTAGCTTATGCAGGATTTATGAGAAGCGATGAAGTGCTTAAACTGAGACGTTGTGATTTCGTGATTAACAGTGTATACATGTGTGTGTTTAAAGAATCCAGCAAGACAGATAAATATAGAGATGGGGCATGGCTATTAATAGCAAGGACTGGCAGTAACATTTGCCCTGTAGTTAATATAGAAAGGTATTTCACCTGGGCTAATATTTCTCCAGATTCTGAGTGCTACATATTTGGGCAGTTGTCCGCCACCAAGACAGGTTATGTTTTGAAAAAAGATTCTAAACATTTAGCATATAGCAATTTCAGGAAAATATTTCTTGAGGTTTTAAAATCTCTTGTTTCAGATGTAAGTAAATTTGGGTTGCATTCCCTCAGGTCAGGTGGTGCCACAGCTGCTGCAAGCAGAGGTATTTCAGATAGGCTGTTTAAGCGCCTTGGCAGATGGCTGAGTGAGTCCGCTAAAGACGGATATATCAAAGATTCAGTTGAAGAACGACTTAGTGTGTCGTTATCTTTAGGATTGTAGTTTTTCAAACTGTATTTGTGTATTGATCAGACACTTCGCCCGTTCTTTTAGTTCAGCTGGTCGGCAGTTCCCGGGGCTAGTACCAAAAAATATATTTGGTGTTTTTGTTATACTGTAGTATCGGAGGTGTAATGTAAGGGGAAATGTATTTTACATTGTTTAAGCGAAGCGAATTAGATGAAAAATGATTTCCCCTTATATGGTATCCTCCGATAGGTGGCGTGCCGAGTTTGCACGTGCCACCTAGGTCAGTGGCGTGATTATGTAGTCATTCAGGGTCTACATTATTTAATGTTCTTTTATATAGGTCTGGTGAATGACAGCATGGTAGTAGTTCAGATATAAGGTTTATTCATTATATCTTTACGTATCAAAGTTGTGCAGTATGTAAATGTTTAGGTGTATGTAGATCGAGATGTATAATATGAGATTACATATTATTTGAGATTAAACGGCTGGTCGGCAGTTCCCGAGGCTAGTACCAAAACATATATTTGGTGTTTTTGTTATACTGTAGTATCGGAGGTGTATTGTAAGGGGAACGGTATTTGAAGATTTAAGTATGTTGTAGTATATTTATCCTAACAGGGTCTGTGTTTTAAGTTAATGATATGATTTAGATTTAAACTGATCATGAGAAGTGACATTTCAGACTAATACTAAAGATAAATGGACAAGAGGTTATGAATTGATAAATTTCAACTTGTACCAAAAACAATCAACTATTTGTATTGAACAACGCCCTGTTATGATAATTTGTTGTAAATTAAGGCAGACACACAGAAAATCTGCTTTGGCTTTGTATTGGTAAGTCATGATAGTGGATAAGGGTTTAACCATTTCCCACATAAAACAAATCTGCAGCAGACGACTTTGAAATGATCAAGTAAAAAATATAAAAATTCTCTATGAATAATAGTATGATAACTAAAAAGTGTTGAAATTATTGTGGCAAATGCAAATATTGCATATTATGAGGAATTTCTCCTGTTGCGACATTGATTTCAATAATGTTTAACCTGACAGACTTTGAAATCATCAAGTAAAAAACATACAAAAACTTTATAAATGATAGTATGATAATTGAAAAGAGTTGAAATTATTGTGGCAAAAGGAGGAATTGCTCATTATAAGCAGTTTCACCTTTTGCCACAATAATTTCAAAAGTCGTCTGCTGCAGAGGCTCAGAAAGGGTATATACTCGTATGTGGGAAATGGTTAAAACTGTAAGTGGATAACATAAGCTTATTGTGAGCAACTTCACCTTTTGCCAAAATTATTTCAAAAGTCGTCTGTTGCAGAGGCTCAGTAAAGGTATATATGTGGGAAAGAGATTAAAAACCGTAAATGGAGAAAATTAAGGCAATACATATCAGGTCATAACCAGATTCAGTGTTAATTTAAATTGTTATTAGAGAGAGTTTAAGAGAGATATTAAGACCAAAAACATTAAATGGGTATAAAAATATAAAAGGTAAATGTGTTAGAACGTTACAACACGAGTATACAGCAAAAACACCACTTTCTTACCGGTGATGGTGACAGCATTTTCGATTTTGGGATTTGTACATGTTCATATAGTCCAACCTGTCTAGTTTTATTTGATATATATGTGGACTTCGTATCACGAATATTGACACCGTAATGGATGGCAAAAATAGACATGTGTTACTATTTGCTGAAATGACGTCGACGTCATTTTCATGATTTATGATCGACAATAGGCACATTAATAAAAACAGACGGTTTGGATATAACATAAAGTAGCGATAAGTAAACAGTGACATACATGTTAATTTCCGCACCCTTTTAAAAGAATAATTCAAAAGAAATGCTGTGCTATTATTCTGTACCAAGTGTAGTAGACATCACAATGTTTCATTTTATATGCAAATAATGCGTAGCAAAAAAACTATTATATTGACATCAGTGTTAAATCCCATGACCACAAACGAGGCTCAAAACGGGTCTTGTGACGTCTGCGAACAGTTAAGACTCGGGTGTGCATTTCTTTCCCGTCTACATTTAAACGGGCGAGTCTAAAATGCAACTCGATGGTCGTAATCGTTGGCCCTTGGGCATGGCACATTGCCTAGCCTAGTACGGGTTAGTAACCGGTCATCCAGGGACCATAGATAAACGACAGTCGCCGCTGCTATACTACCGAAATACTGTACACTGTAAACGACGTGATACAAACACAATGCAATAAACAAAACATAGATGAAGTAGTAATGTCTTGCGAAACAAACAATTGCAAGCATACCATTTAGTTACACTCCCGACTGTTCATATGATATGCTAAAACGGGACTAAACGAGGTCCCTATATGCCTGACGCGGCAAACATATTTCACATATTTGAACTATTATATATATGCATCAATAGAAACGGGTAGGTCAACCACATGACATTAAAACAATCTGACCCTGTAAATAAATGTTATGCCTTATCTATATCAAGAAAACATCTAATCAAAAGTAGTCAAATTCTGTAAAAACATTGTGCGTAATTTCTCCTTTCAAAAAATGTTTTCAAAAGTCGTCTGCTGCAGGGACGTTACAAAGCGTCTGTACGCGGGAGAGATATGATGAAAACTCCAAATCGGCGTGCGCGGCTTCTGTTCAAAACCCAAAACAAAGGGTCAATGATAAGAGTCTTTATTTTTATAATTAATCTGCGTCATTCGTACAAATGTGCTTTAAAATCTGTCAGTCCGTGGTTCAAGTCCAGGAGAAACCGTCAAGGGAATTTGTTAGACGTTTGAGTCCGCTAAGAACAAGAAAAATAAGATGAAACTCACGCCAGCATTATTGCTTTTGAGTTTGGTTATTTGCAGTACATTTTTGAACACCGAAGCAAAACGTGGACAAGGAAATGGTATGTAAAAAATAATTATTTCTATTACATGAATTATAACTTTGTTTGCCTTGCAATAAACCAATCATTTACATTATCTTTGCTTCCAGTAAAAATATCTATATTAAGATGTATTTAACAAATATGTGTTTCATCATTTATTTTAAGTATTGATATACTCGTATATATGTTATCTATTAAATATTGTTTCATATTACGATTTATTTAAATGCAATATTTGTCTTCTTCAATGGCTTATCCGTCCATTTATTTCTCGAAGAATATTTACTTATCTATTAAATTCCGTGCAAAAAAAGAACAGCAGTCATATTCCTATTGCTTATTTCAAATGAAATGGGCATTGAATAACATGCTCTTTCAGACTGTCAAGTATATAAAGAACTTCTAAAATAATTTATCTCAGAAAATGTCTTTACCCGCCGGATTATGTGCACATTAATATCTCTATTTCAAATCAAAGACCATGCAATTTTAAAACGGTTGAGTATTTGATACTAAATCAAGTTATATAATTACGGGTACCTTGGCGAATACTTATTTCGAATATATTTCGGTCCGATGAGGTATTTTACAAGCGGGTACCTCTGCTCTATCATATATTACAATAAAATATTATTTTATATGTATGCAATATGAGGTATGTGTTTATTCATTAGTAACTACATGCATGTATAACTTGATATAATCATAACAGAACAGAGTATATGTATTGACTCAAACTTTACAAAGTTTATGGCCATTTACAAATATACAAGAAAACATATATATGTGTATCAAGGAAATAATTACATACAAGAATGGATCTAACTATCGTTTTGATACGACTCAAAGAAAAATAATAAAATGTTAGTCTATCGACCTAAAATATCTTGACTTTATGTCTCTATTGATACGTCGACTTTCATGATATGAATTTTGTGAATGCCTATTTCACATTAAACAATGTATACTTCAGTACTGTTATCATGTAAATCACTGAATTGATTCCGAGTAATAAAGAATTTGAATTTGACAAACTGGACAAACTGGACCAAACATTAGCTACGCTTCCATACATTGTTAATCATAGACTGGGCTGAATCCATTCTAGAAATCAATTAAAATGTGTTTCATTAATTTTTCAAACTGTTTTCCAATTTTCAATAGTCTAAATACACAGGTTCTACATGTATGTGCACTGTGAATTTTAATCATCTGCAGCCGACAAATTTTGAAAACATTGAGTCAAAAGTAATACAAATTGTGGGCGGAAAATATCACAAAATGTTCAAATCTATCCAATAATAATTTCATTGCTGGCTATTTCCATAATTGTGCTTTTCAAAGTAATTGCTACATATCTGTTATATGTCGGAAAAGGTCATGCAATTTTGAAAGTTTTATCTCAATTGCGTTCTGAATGATTATGGACTGTATCAATAAAGTAGAAATACGACACTAATCTGTAATTAAAACTCAAGAAATTGTAGAAACTATTCTGCAATTAAGCTTTTCCAATATACATTTAATCTGCAATACAAAATGGGGAATACCTCTACAAAAACGAGTTTATTTATTGAATATAGAGTTCGAATCACTGTGACTATTTTGTCACAATACTGTTAGAGTCGTCTACTGCAGATGCGTAAACATGCGCCTATATATGGTATTTAGGGATAACACTCAAGACGTTAAAGATATTTGATCCGCGCAAATCGATTTGGGGTCTAATTGTTTAGTTGTGTTTGTTTGCATGGTGTTAACGCCGCTTCCAACATTTGATCAGTTATATATGTGTTACTTCTGGTTGATTGATCCTGCAACCAGTGAGTCAGTCATAATGCTAACCCCACAATCCTGAGCGCCAAGAAGGGGAAGCTATTGCTACCATTTTCGGGTTGACTCGATTGGAAATCGAACCTACGTTAAGATCCCGCTGATCGGTAGACGTGGAACAAAAATGAATTTTAACCATTTCCACACATACGACAAATCCGTAGCAGACGACTTTGAAAAGATATAGGCAAACATATATAAAATCTTAAAAGATTTAAGTATAATAAATGGACAGAGTTGAACACAATCTGGCAAATGGAGAAATTGTTTATTATGAGTAATTTCTCCATTTGCCACAGTGTTTTCAAAAGTCGTCTGCTGCAGAAGCGTGAGAAAGCGATAATTTACGGGAAAGGGTTTAACTTCGGAGCCGGGTAGGACGTTTATGGGTCTTATGCAGCCCCCATAATGGAATCACACAAATGGATATTGGCGTAAAAGTAATGGGATAACAGTTGGAGGTTTTCTGTCAAAAACAAAAATTGTATACTGTAGCAACTTACATATAGACGCACTGTGAGGACTCTAAAGAGACAGTGCGAATGTCACAGGCTTGTCTCAGTCTGCACCCTAACCCCATCTCAACTCGCTAGGAAAATTCTTCCGTTTGACTTTCGCACTCTTAAAATGGTATTGACAGTGATCACTTGTTATTGCTGATTGTCATCCTCATTTATATAACTGAGAACAATCTTTTTTATGATTTATATTGTGATAACTTATTTAACCGCGGACAAATGAATATATTATTCGAACTTCTACACTTAAAATAGATAGATACGATTCGTACGTGAATGTTTATATATATTTTTGGTTGAATCCATTTACCTATCACCCAACAAATCTGCAACAAACGACATTTTTGAAAAGTATTTATATACGGACATATAAATAAATTTTCAATAGGAATTTATCCTTTTGCCACAGTGTTTTTGAAAGTCGTCTTCTGCAAAGGCGTCATAAAGTGTTTGTTTATGGGAGAGGATTAAGAGAAGAGTGGGATATTATCGCAATATACAACTGAGTGTTTATAGTCGTACTGGATTCAATATAACCTAATTACCGAGTGCAGTGGTCGAAATAATGCATTTAGGTGTCACCAGTCAATTAACCTTCACAATAAACTGAGACATGTCTGCAACATGTGCAGCGTTCCCTTAGTATTATATCTTCATTTTTGGCTTGGGCCTATAGCCCCTGGTCATGGTAGTAATACCATTTTTTTTTAGTTGGCAGACTGCCAATTGCCGTTAACACCCTACAACGCTTTTAGGGGTGAGATTGCGCGAGAAAAATAGTTCATCATGGATTCAACAAAACTGCATTTTAAAATATAAAGAGGTGAGTACTTCAATATAAGTTTAACAAATGCTCAGAAATTAATGAGCCTAGAGGTCCAATATGGAAGCTTATTATCATCTTCGCGAAGAGGAACGAAAAAGTACGATTAAGCTCGAGTATTTACGGAGATTATTAAATTCAGTTGAAACGGAGTAATTTGCTATTGTGAAACAAATCATCATGCCTGATTTTACCATGATGGTTTCGCATTTTACATTTTTTATTTGTTTAGAGCGTAGCCAATCATATATACACGGCATTTTCAGCCTTGGTTTCTTATGAATTGTTTTTATGTTTCATGCCCTGAATGTAGTTCCAACTACATGCGCTTAACTTTCAAATATACCACGATCTTTGAAATAATTACATGTCTGTTTGAATTATTGTATTACCTCGTTACAGTTACAAAAGAAATTTGAAGTGAAATGAAACATTGTTTTTTAACAAATAAATGCGGAGAGATATATAAGTCACAATGGGTAAACTGCTACAAGGGGGACTTTTCCCGATTTGAGGTCCAGATACGGCACTTGAATTTTTGATCACACATTGAAATGTAAATAAAAAAAAAATTGAAAATAATTTATTTTGTCTAGTCACGCATATTAATAAAGGTTAACGAATTAAAAAACAAATCTGTGCGTCCTAAGATGAATTTAAAACGAGAGTGACATATTTGCAGAGAAATTGTGATCGTCGAATTTAGTTTATTCTTACAACGATAGGTGTAATTCACCGTGCTATAATTTGCCATTGCACCGGCTGTTTGAATCATTTTGGAAAGTGTACAGCCCAAATCAACCTGGTTCTGTGTATTTAATGAAGCAGAATTTATATTCAAACCTTTAATTGAAGTTTATGTACATGAACGGTTCATTTGATAAAACACAATCGGTGTTTGGAAACTTGACTCTAGAATACCTAGAATAGTTGATTATGACCGACGAAGGTATGCACATGTATTGTTGAATTGTCCTGTTGTCTCTTCGTTTATGAACTTGTACATGATGTAATCTTATCTGATTAAAGTGAAATAATGAATTATGAAATTATTGCATTTTTATTGTGGTTATAAACATAAGGAGACAGTTGAATGTGAAGTGTGTTGGCAACATCATGTGACTAATAGATTCTACTGTATTACGTTTTTCAAAGATATTCATGAGTCAGACTCAGAGTGCAGAGTAAAAAATGCAGTAATTTCAAATTCATGCTTTGCACATTAATCCAAGATTCGTACTTTGGCATTATATATATGTTAGTAACTAACAGGTAAACTTTTAATGAGGCTTGTAAAATGAATGAAGCCAAAGTGCTTTTGTAGACACAGATTTAAACATGCCTCGGAAAAAACATTTCATATAAATTATAAAAAAGTCAAATTGACATATGTAATTTTCTATTTGTCCCTAAATTAACGTTAAATAGTCCATGTGTTTTCTATTCAAACAATGACATTTCTTTAAAGTTGTTTAACAGGACGTACCATTTCGTACCAGAGTGGATTGTTCTTTCCTGATGTGATCGTGGGCTAAACTGGAAACTTGTTACACGAATGGTCCCCTGTAGCGGCGGATAGAAGCATTGTTATTTCATATCAACATAAGAAATGTAAACTGTTGCTTCTATTAGAGCATACATCTAAGAAGATTTTGAATGAGGTAACTTTATCTCTTTACACATTTTGTGTTTCTTGTTGTTTATTCAGAGATGTGAAGTTATATGACTCTGATATGTTTAATTCAATATAACCATACCCTGGGTTTTACAAAAAATATAATACAGCAGGTGTCTCGCAATAATCCTTACATTCACTGCAGCATTATTATCTTATATTCTTAGTAAATACAACAATATGTGAAACAAACTAAGATTCAGTCTGTCATTTTCTCATAAAAAAATGTTAGTAAATCTAAAATTAACCTTGTATATTATAAGAGCACGTGTAGGTATTGAGTAGAATGTCTTTAGATGTACACATTCATATAACATGATGCTTAATTAATATATTAATAAGATTACTAAAATAAACCCTACTTGTTTGTAAATTTTGTAGACGATAACTTCATAAAAGATCATAGAGAATATATTTATCTATATCTCTTTTACCATCAATAATTCGTTAGCAAACATTCCAAACTCTAGTTCATATTATTAACTCTATTCATCATATAGACACTTTCTGATGCCTCTGCAGACGATTTTGAAAATATTGTGACAAAAGGACAAAATCATTTAATGTTCTACAAAAACGAGCAATCTGTCCTTTTGGCTCAATAGTTACATTTTTTCCCATAATTCTTCCTTCATTTATAGAGATTTTCCATAATTTTATCTAAAAGAAGTATCTGTATGTTGGAAAGTGTTAAGATGTTACTCAGAATGTTCAACCCTTGTTATTCGCCCATAGGACTGGATAATGGGGAAACCTATGGCGACCGACTGGCTAGTGTCCTGAAAGTGTCAGCTCTCTGAAAAAAACAGTTTTATCCGCTCCTCACCAAACTTGTTAAACATGTTTTAGAGGGTATAAGGTTCGTGCCAAATACAATAACCAGCACAATCACATAAGGCACTTTTCGATTTTTGCGCTTAAAATTCCAAAGTTGTTCAAATTAGCCATGTCTGGACTATGACTTAACATTTCTGTCATTCATCTTTACCATTCTTGATGTAAATGTATGTTGCTATTATGTCCAGGGCTACAGATAATAACATTTTAGTGAATAATGTATTTACCCCATTGTTTATCAGACAATTGTTTTTTTTGTCTGTCGTTCGTCTTTAACTTTTAGTTTTAAACATCACTCCTCCTAAACCACAGAATCAATTTCAACCAAACTTTACAGGAATTTTCCGTTGGTGGTCCTCCTTCAAAACTGTTCAAATATTTAAAATCCAAATAGAACTTTGGTTGCTGCGGCATCCAAAAGGGGCAAAATGTCCAAACTTTAATCAGCTTGTCTGATTCCAATATAATTTGTTAGAAATGTTCCTTGCTACTAATTTACTATCACTCAGGTGATCGATCTCTTTGTCCTCATCATTTTTTGAGATTGCTTTTTTGAACGACTCATCGTGTCAAAGGGAGACATAATATGCCCATTTGCCTTTTCTCACACGATCACAAAGTCAATGCGACATGCGTCATTCGTCTTCCACCAATGTGCTAAGTCTATGTGGAAAAGCAGCCAATTGCTTGGGAAGATGGTTGTGTGGAGTACTGGTGTGAGAAAACCAGGAAACGCATGAGTAGGTAAACTAGCCGCCGTGATATAACTGAGAAATGGTTAAAAAAACGGCGTTAAACCCCAATCAATCAATCACACGAATACAATATTGTTTAACTAAAGCTTCTAATTGTTGGCAAATATATATATTTTGAGGAACCCTCATTCATCCAGACACAGTGTACATCTAAGCTTAGTAATTAACTAATTCACATTAAGCCATAAACACTTTTTACTCCATTTGGATCTTGTTAGATTAAATGTAAATTATGTAAGCAACACAAATGTAAACAATTGCTTTATTAACTTTTTATTTGCCTATCGAGTACTCATCATTTTAAAAGAAAATGTATTTTTTGACAATTTTGTTGCCGCTTTAAGTAAAATAGCTACTTATCTGTTGCCCTGAATTGTCTAGGCAAACAGTCAAATTAACAAAGGCACCTTTGGATAATGACCCTTGAATTTTCCAAACTAGCCTTGCCTACTAGAAACAGTTTTTTTTCAGATCTACAGCAATTTGGTGAACATGATTGTAGCCATAATTTCTGGGCAAAGTTACATAACAAGCCCACCACTCAAGGCACTTATTGATATTTATTATTTAATTATACAAAATCGGCAAAATTAACCGTCTCTGCATTCTAAGACGAAAAGTTTTCATCTGATTTTCATCTAACTTGGTGAACATGTTGTGTGTATTATGTTTCGGCCATGTTCTATAACAAGACAAATCTCCACATGTCTTATCTGACCTTATATTTAGCAGTTGTTATCCCTTTCCCAGATGTAGTTGCTTTCTGATGCCTCCGCAGCAGACGACTTTGAAGCACGATGACAAAAGGAGAATCTCCCTTTGCCACCATGGTTTCACCTCTTATGCAATGATTAACTTTCATATAACTAGAGAAATTCAATAGGTTTGCCTAGATGTTTTAAAAGTTGTCTGATGAAAATTTGGTGTATGTGAAAAATGGTTATCCAACCTGTATCAAACTTGTTTTGAATGTTTATATGCAATAAAACCTTTGTTGCATTAAACACTTGACAAATAATTATAGTCGTTCCAGGATTATGCGTCCCTCACTGGTGTATTTTGTGACAATTTCTTATATGACACTCGGTTTGTCTTGTTCAGGAAACATGTATATCAAATGTAGAGTTGCACAATCCTTAAGAAGTTTGGCTAGCATTCAAGCACACCAATAATCAATTATCAATTAACAAATGTTAGGTCTGAGCAAGAATCTCTGGCTTAGAAACTTAAAGGAAGATAGGCTTTATGCAAATTTAGATGAAATGGACGTATGCAAAATTGGACAAAGAACGTGCTTCATTGAAAACCAACATACCTTTCCGGATATAAAGTTCAAAGAACGAGGTAAATAGATGATGAACAAGACGAAATGGACAAGCAACAGACAGAAAAATATCACAATCAGCTTTACGAACTACATTTAAATAATTAAAGAACAACTGTATAGATGAATGATAATATTGTTAAACCATTCCCTTGTTAAACATCTATTGAACACTTTTATGAAAGAATGGTGAATAAAGTTAATAATGAACAATTTCCCCTTTTATCACAATGTTTTCAAGTGTCGTCCGCTGCAGAGACGTCAGAAAGCGTCTATAATGTGGGAACGGGCTTAGCAACATTATCTGAATCTATATTATGTGAAAAAAAGTTGTAACACATGTATGAACTAGTAATTTAATTGTTTAAATGTCACAGTAAAAAACAAATGTAGATCTATAGTTTGTAGTTCGGTGCAGTTAAGATTAATTTTAGAATATTTCATATATAATGGAGGAATAAACCCTATATTTTCTCAGTTTGCCTTCTGTTATCAACCTTGTAGAAAACTCCTTCTTAGATATTTAACATTTGTTTCTTAGATGTTTTTGAAGAATATGACTTTATAATATTCCTTTCAGTTATAGTTCAAAATTAATGTTAATGTTTCTCTGCATCATTTAACCACTTTATAATGCTCTGAAGCATGTGACTTTTAAAACCAACGATTAGAAAAGATAAAGTGCTCATATAAATATCAGTTCTCCCTTTTTCCACAATGTTTTCTACATGATTTCAATTACTCTTACACTTTGATAGATGTTGCTTTTTTCTCAGATGCTGCTTTTTTATATACTCTCATTATTCTATGGTTTTTAGATCACCTGAGCCGTTCTGATCACTCTCAGTCCGTCGTCATTAACTGTTACCTTTAAACAACATCTCCTCATAAACCACTTATCCATATTGCAACCAATCTTCACAGGTATGATCCTTTGGTGGCACTCTTTCAAAAGTGTTCAAATATATAAATTATATGAAGACATCCTGTTTCTGCGGCATCAGAAAGGGTGGAAATTGCCAATTATCAAAAAAAAAAAATCTAAATCGGCTTGTTATTCCAACATAATTTGATAGAGATGTTCCTTAGGTGACTCTCTAGAAAAATTGTTTAAACCATATTGATTGGTTGAAAACATGTTAGCCAGGCGTCATCAGAAAAGCGGTTATATGACAATCAGCTTATTAGATTCCAACATAATTTGATAGAAATGTACCTAAGGTGACCCTCTACACACATTGTTTAACCCATACTGAGTGGTTGAAAACATGGCAGGCAGACAGCATCAGAACAGATGATAAAATACTATTAGTTATTAATTAGTGCTTGTCTGGTTTTACGATAAATGTGTAGAAATGTTCCTTCAGTGACCATCTACATATTTTTTCTAAGCAAAATGAATGGTTGAAAGACAAAGCATACCGATGGCTACAGAAAAGGGGTATACTCAACTTTAAGCTTCAAATTACATCACCTTCTTTATCTTATCTATTGAACTTATATCAGCCAAACTTAATTGAGGGTTCTCATAAAAAATTGTTCAAAAGATATAATTCCATACAGAACTATAGTTGTTGTGGCATTAGAAAGGGGAAACATGCCAAAAAAAAATTTTGATACAATTATTTACGAATCCACTTTTGTGATTCAAAGATAATTTTGCAGAAATGGTCCGTAATTGAACCTCTGCAAAAAGTATTCTAGCCATCTTCATCAATTGTAAAACATGGCCGCCAGATGGCATCAGAAAACTTTATTAATTATTGTCTGAATTCAAGACAGTTTAATGAAAATGTTCTTTAAGTGAAACTGTAAATAATTTGATTGGTTAACAAATATAGCGACCATACGGTATCAGTAAAGAGGACAAATTACTTTAAAGCTTCAAATGACATCTCTGCTTTTCTGATTCCAAAATGATTTGACAGAAATTATCTTGTGGTGACCCTCTACCAAAGTGTAAAATTAACGCAGCCACCAGATGGTATCAGGTGACCCTTTACTAAAAATGTTCAGGACATATTGATTGATACAAAAAAATACATCTATCAAGGAGTCTGGCTAGCTATCCTTCTTAGCACACCTGAACACAAGTTGCCGAGTGATCTGTTGTGGTTACTCACTAACCATTCTTTCATTCACATTTTCTTACAAATAACTTAAACCAATGGATCAATTTCAAAATAATTTAACCGAGACCCGGTAGCTCAGTCGGTAGCGGGTTGTCAATCGAGGGGTTGTGATTCAAACCATAGCTCGGTCAACAAACTTTTCAACATTTGACAAAAGTCACTGTGACCAGCGTCATTCGTCGTTCACCAATGGGCTAACAGTGTATGTGGAAAAGCAGCCAGTTGCTTGAAGAGTATGTTGTGTGAGGGTACTGGTGTGAGTAATGACAGGAAACATATGAGTAGGTGAACTGGCCGGTGTGATATGACTGAAAATGTCTTGATAACAGTGGTAAACCCAAATCAATCAATCAAAAAAAATGCACAGGGATGGTCTTTTACAATTTCCCAAATAATTGAAAATTATTTAGAACATTTGCTGCTGTGGCATTAGAAAGTGTAAAAAGGGTTTTCCATATATGTATGAACAAAAAAACCTGTTTTTAGTTTATTTAAATAGGTCTTATATCTTTACAAATACAGGAGAAATTGCTTTTCTATTGCCACTATGTTTTTCAAAATGTATCTAATTTACATGAAATTTATATTTTTAAAATATTTATTATCTGTAGATCAGATTTTAAAACGGGATGTATTTGAGTAAAATTTAAGAACCCTTGGTCAATTATGAATTTATTTTGGTAAATAGATAGGTAAATACTTCGGTGAGTCTGTGCCATGATGATACCCATTTGTTTTACATGTCTTTTGAAACTTGGTAATTAGATATAATATGCACATGTATGTCTAATGTTTTATTTTTTATAGACAACTTAAAATGACATTGCATTTTAACTGTTGTGTCATAAATCACATATATATGCAAAGACAAGTGTTTGAACAGTTTTATGTACCCAAACACATTCACACCTTCAGCGCTATTTTACAAACACGAATTGAATTTGCGAATATTCCCGAAAAATTGCGACGAAAAATAAATGGTATACAAAGAATGTCACGAGTGGGTTGTCTAACCCTTAGCTACATAACACCGCATTTCCCTGCACCCATTAAAGCAGGCATTTGAAAAAAGTAGAGAGATAGTACAGATTGCTCGTAACGAGCAATCTGAACTCTTCCTGCAATGTTATCTAATATGCAATTTAATGAAATTACAATTCACTTATAACTGATAAGTGGTAAATTACTGTTTTCAATTTGGATGGGTCCAAGAAAATGCTTATGGAGCAAAGGGTTAAATATGTATCATAATGTGTTTAAACAAGGTCACTTGCACATGATTGAGGGTTGTCAGAGACATATAAACACAGTGTATTTATATGTCTCTCAGGTTGTTAAACTGCTTCGAATAATGTGAGTGCAAAAACAAACACAAAACATGCTCAAAAAGCACAATTTCACTATTTGCCAAACTGTTCAATTTATAAAAATATAGGCATATATTATAATGCTCGATCTCCAAACTAAATTAGGCTACACTTTCAGCATTGATTGCTAATTGACTCTAGAACGTGCAGACGTGTATACATAACGTGTGTACACACTGACATTGTGTGTCCTTTAAACCTTTGTAAACCAGTCTTATCATCTAGACGCTTTCATATATTTAAACAACTACACAATAAAGCGTTTATAATATTGAGATAACCATGCAGTCTCGCGAGCTATTTATAGAACCTTTTGGAATTTCCAGATTTGAGTTTCATCAGAGTTACCGGTATTTGCAAGGCAGATAGAACGCGCAATGATATTTATTATCTGCCCAATCATGATGAAGATAATATTTACATATTTTAACTCTATGTAGATAATGTCTTGATAAAACTCAAATATTAGTAACAATCCGGTACCAAAGTAGCACTTACATAATTATTATTAATCACGTCTCTGCATCAATGATGGAACTATAACGGATGTGAGTAAATTAGTTTGCAGCAAGGAAAAAAAATATCAACCGATTGTTCAAAACCGACTATGTAAATATTTTTAGTTGTTGTTGTTTCTGTTAGCATTGTGGCGATTGTCAAACCAATCGCCACAAAAAATTAACATTTTTGGATGATCTAGTCTGATGGATATGTGCATGTAACATAAGCACAAAATAAACATTTTTGGATGATCTAGTTTGAGGAATATGTGCAGACAATTTTTTTCTGAGATATATTGATTTCTGTTGATTGTTGATCTCATTAATAACTACGCAGGGGTAGTGCTTGATGTTGAGATAATAAACAAAACCACATAGGAATTTAAAACAATGTTTTTACTTTTCTTTAGTGGTCATAGTTGAATGATATTTCCATGAATCTACTATATACGGTACCCATGGTGCATTGCTTGTATATATTTTATTTTTCACCTTTTCAGATCATCTGGAAGCGACGGCTCTATTGGGAACACAATATGCCATTGTCCAATGTTAACGTTTGGCTTCAAACAACAATGATGTTCCTTGCATGGTCCCCATAAAGGTTTTCCAAAATATGTCCATTCAATACAGATCTATCATGGCAACAAACAGGGAAAACCTTTGAAACTGTTCCTGTCAGAAACTACTGACCCAGTTTTGAAACATTTTCACATTTTTCCTAATCTGTTGGGATTCATTAAAACATGGCTGTCAGGGCTATTTCCATATATCGATATTGATTCTTGGATAGTCCCCTTTCAAATGTATGTCAATATTAGGATTGCATTCAATGCATGCATTTTTTATCTATGGGAAATATTTCAACAAAAGAAATGCAAAGTGTACTTTCGGAAACAAATGGTGCTTTGTAAATTTCGCCTAAATGTTCTTTCTTTGTTCATCTAACAAGATAGTGCAAATCCTCCAAAAGCAATACTGTGGAGTTGTGACTGGTTTCTTCTAGTAATATAGTGCTTTATCAAATTTCCTTGTCTTAAAACAGTAATTTGGCACAAATGTTCCTTTGTTTGACTCTCAGTCGGGTATGTTTCAGCAGTTGCTATTGGCAGTCCAAGCATGGATCATTTTGTCATATTTGAATTATTTTTTATGTTTCTTTGCAAGTGCTTATGTGCTATCATGTGATTCTCTTGTATTAAATCGTTCATTATGTGCTGTTTATTGTTATCAATAATTGTTTATGTTCATTATAGCCATGATCAATCACTTTCTCCTAGTCTAGTCCATGGTTTAGAAAATTGTTTTCTTTCAAACTTTTTGTTCAACATCATTACCATTTTAATTCTCGATTTAATCATCATGAAACTGTGTCATACTATTTATTTCTTGTGAACTTTGGGCCTCGTTCAAAACTGGCCAATTTCCTCAAACTAGCTTATTTGTCAAAGCATTATAATGGTCCATGGGGACAAGATGACAAAGGTGCAATTTTCATTCAAATGCTTCATAACCATGTGCTTCATTAATACACATTTTCTCAATCCCTTACAAGCACGCTATAAACAATCGTCTACTAAGGATTCAGAATGCTCTTATCTTTCTACACTTTCACTCAACTATTTTCCTCTCCGTCCTTAAAAGTTGACCCAATCAATCCATAAGTGATACATGATGAATTAATGCTTTCAATGTGTAATAGTAACACATGCTTATTGAGTGCAGCATATTGCTCTTTGTGAAACGTCTTATTTTTCATTCATTCTCCTTGTTCTGTAACTAGTTGTAAGTAATAATGTATGTGTTCATTATGTAAGTTGCTGGATCCAATTGCATACATATTTTCTTGTTTAACCAATACTACGCTTAATTACACTTATCAGTTTCGACCAAATCTGTGGTCATCCTTTAACAAGAAATGATGTACTAAATATACTAGTTTGTTGTGGTCCTGTAATCTAAGATTTCTTAGATCACCTGAGCCAAATGCTCTGGATGATCTATTGTATATCTCCTCAAAAACAACTGGCTACAAGTTGATAAAACTTGGCATGGATGTTCCTTACATGGTCCCACTTTTACACTTGTTCACATAATTCCATTCTTGCCATGGCGAATAAAAACTATTTAATTATTCTTGTCAAAAACTACTGGCCTAGCCGGATTTCAAAATAGTTTCTCTGAATTGTTCCTTGACTGAACATCTCTGAACCTCCACCAAGCTTGCTCGAGTGGATACAATGTGTAAAACACACATAAACTACTTGATGGAAGTTGATTTAACATTGACATATTACTAAATATAATAAGAAGAAAATTCAAACAAAATCTGCCTAAACCTGCTATTAAGTTTTCCTTTAATTTGAAAACGTGTGAGCTCTTGCACAGAGGTGAGCGATATAAGGCCAACAAGGTCCACCTGTTTTCCAATGCCAGTTTCATAATATTTGCTATTTTTGATATGATCTTTCAACTTCTCAAAAATACATAAATACATGACGCAATTGTTATTTCTTTTCAAATATTCCCTTCTTCTCCAACCTTGCAGCCCCCAGGCCGTCAGCACTTTTAGTGCTTTGGTTCATTAATCGCTATCAAAAATGAACTTTTCAAAAATAAATGAGAACCGGCGATGCAATTGTACGAATTAAGTACAGCACGTACTAAAAATTATCCCTATCAGAGTCATGCGAGAAAACCAACAATATGGCCTCTGCGTCATGTATCAATCCAGTTCAGCCTGCGCAGTCCGTGCTTACTGATCCGGGTCGACACATTCCGTCTTAGGGCGATAAAAGTATAGATAGTAATGATTACTGAAACAGAAAATCCACAGGAGGCGAAAAGTGTCTATCCAGGTAGGCATGCGCAGCATGCTTAGGCTGATCCGTTTCGATACTTTACGCAGAGTCCACAATGTTGGTTTTCTCGCGGGACACGGCTCATTTAATGACTTTACTGAAAAAGAGAACACGTATATCTTTAAGTTTCCAGTACTTATGGTTCATTTAACCTGGCACCAGCCAGTCAGTCGTAATGCTAACCCCGCAACCATGAGTGCCAAGGAGGGCAGCCATTAACACCATTTTTAAAGTATTCGGTATAACCAAAATTCTCAGGAACCAAATATAGATAATGAAATAAAAAAAAACGTGTTTTTTTTCTTTTCACAGGACGTCGCAGGGAAGTACGTTTACAAATCATAAAAGAGCAACTAAAGGATATGCGGGATGGAAGCGTCGAGTTCCCGAGTGAACTTCAGTACACCATCAATATAGAGGGTGATGGAAGCACTGATCTGGACCTAGCAC
This sequence comes from Serripes groenlandicus, assembly GCA_031761405.1. Lineage (NCBI taxonomy): Eukaryota > Metazoa > Mollusca > Bivalvia > Cardiida > Cardiidae > Serripes > Serripes groenlandicus. Next base: position 286,260 of record JASEVX010000191.1, read on the forward strand.
TCAATCCGTACATGCAAATGCCTGGAGAAAATGGAAAAAGAAAAAGAAAATATGCCTTTTATACCGATGTCAATACAGGAGATTCATTTGCTTGCAAGGTGAAACGTAGGAATGAAAAGGTTGAATGTGATGTAGCTGGTTTCATTAAAAAGAACAACGAAACTTGCTATATTTCACCAAATTCCAATACTGCGGACTGTGAAAACTCGGACGATTTTAGTGATGGAAAGCTTTTGGCACGGGATGACAATAACAAAATTGTAAAGAGTTCTTTGTTTCAACCAGACAATAACGAAACTATTTCACTAAAGAGGCGTTCTATTTTTCCTGACCCTGGCTTTAAAGTCGTCGAGATAGCATTTGTAGGTGACGAAGCGTTTATGTTACCATTTTACAATAGAAATCCCGGTAATGATGCGGCTGCTGAAGAAGAAGCTGAACTCTATGTCACACTGCTAGCCAATGAAATGTCCGTCTATTACAGAAGTGTGAAGGAAGTGTCTTCTGGACAACTGGACCTTGTGATTTACCCATCCGCATTCATACATCCTGGTAAAGGAAACAACTTTGCTTGGTCCCAGAATAACAGGAGAAACAATGACACTGAGTTGGATGTAACTGATGGTTTGTTTGATCTTTTGAGTTTTGCCTACAATGATATAAACGACATAAACTTTCATCATGCAATGGCCCTAACTGGTTTAGACTTATATTCTAACGAAACTGGTACTAGTTTGCTTGGTTATGCGTATGGGAACACGGTTTGTGTGCCGAACAGCGCTAAAGTATCAATACAAGAGAATATTGGATACAACTTGGGATGGATTGCTTCCCATGAACTTGGACATGCACTTGGGTCCAAACATGACGAAACAACTCTGTGTCCAACAAAAACAAACATAATGTCATCAGCTATATTCAATCCATCCTCACAAACTAAGGATACATACAATAAGTTTTCTTCTTGCTCTGTCGACGCATTTATAAGTCACTTAAACAGCCATCCCGATTGTACAGCAGATAATGGATTCACTGATGAGCAGTTTCGAGAGAATTTCTGCAGCGGCTTGTTGGGAGCAGCCAACATGTCCTTGGATCGCCAGTGTCAGACACGAACTGGATCGAGCACAGCATCCGTGTGTAGCCCAACTGTCTCTGCCGACGAATGTTATCTTTCTAGTCAAGTAGGATGTCGCTCAACACCGACAGGATCTTGCTCTACAAATCTACGACATGTTTGGAACGGCACACCATGTGGTACAGGAACTGGTAATATTTGTTACAGAGCTAACTGCGTTCCTGAATTCAATATTTGTCCCGCTGAATCACCTCCGACACCTACCACAACAACATCCACATCCCCAAGCACGACAACAACTGCCAACGATTGTAGGTGTTGTGGTAGATGGAAAAGACGTCGTTGTTGTAACAAAGGGTACAGCTTTGGATTAACGTGTCGGTGTTGTGCCCCACTTACAACACCGAAGCCAAAACCTCCGTGCTCTTGCTGTCGACTAAGGTGGCTTCAACGTAGAAACTGCTGCAAGAGAAGCTCTAGACGGGGACTCTTTTGTCGCTGCTGCTAATGACGATTTATAAATAACAATAAATACCTCAACTTTATGAGTCACTGTATGATAAAGGGTTTAAGATAGCATTTTTGAACAGTGTATTTTCACTTATTCTTGTTCGTCTTATACGAATATACTCATGGTAATAGTATTTTTAACACGCATGTATAAGTTATACGTTATAAGTGAACAGTGTATATCTTGTTCAGACTATATGGATGCATAGGCTCAGCTGGATCAATACTGTTCACTCATACACATACACACTCATACACATTTTTTTATCATGCGCTGGCACGTATGAGCTGTGCTCTATAACAAAGACAACTCAATGCATTTGCGACTCGTGTACATCTAGATCATCCGAGATGAACTAATCTGGTTTTTAATAAGTTACCGAAGCATTCAAGAAGCTTCCTGCAAATATTATATTGGTGTTAGGTTAAAAACGACTCGACATTTGCGACTCGTGTAAATCTAGATAATCCGAGATGAACTAATCTGGTTTTTAATAAGTTACCGAAGCATTCAAGAAGCTTCCTGCAAATATTATATTGGTGTTAGGTCAAAAACAAAATTAAACCTCTGATTGAAAAACAGTTACTGCACATTATTCAAGATGTTTTTTTAAAGCGACTGAACTCAAGATACCCAACTGTCGGGGAAAAATATCTAATTTTAAGAAAATAAGTGTTACTTTTGTATTTGGGGCATTAAAATATGATAATTGACATATTACATGCCCCTATAATCGGTGAGATTTTCTTGTTTTCGATACTTTTTCCATCGCAAATTCTACCCTGTCAGTAACGGGGTAAGTTTTTAAATAGGAAACCCCTTCATCGGGACAATTGAAAACGACTCAAATTCACTTTATTGATAAAAAACGATACATTTTCTAACCCTGGTTTTACTTGGATAACATAAAGAATAACATTTAGGGCGAATTCGATTTTTTTTTACGTGCCATCTGGATTTCAGTCGCTTTAAGGCTAGAAACACAATCTCAATGTCTTGTGTCCATTTTCTTTAATGGAATTGTCATTTAACCCTTTCCCTCATACGACAATTCTGCAGCAACCGACTTTGAACATATTTTGTCAAAAAATAGAAAATCTCTATAATTGAATGGCTAACCTATGACTAAAAGTGGAAAACATTGTGGCAAAAGGAGAAATTGCTAGCTTCGAGCAATTTCTTCTTTTGTCACTATCTTGTCAAAAAGCATTCTGCTGCATAGGCGTCAGAAGCGTCTATATGAGGGCAAGGTTTGAAAGCAAAATAGCAGGACTTTTGATTGCACGTACGGGCAATCAGATATGCTGCTGTGTTGTTTTCTCAATATGAACACTGGGTGCATTTTCATAATAAATCTTACTCAAAAGTATAATTCTGTATATCTTGTTCGCCACTCTTGCCAGACTGTTTATGTACTTCTAGAATAAAATTAGAAATTATTATCCTACAGAGCTTTCGGTGTTTAACATGGAATGAGTTGGCAAATCAAAGGAGGATTGAGTTGGAGTTTTCTTTGTACACATGAGCCGTCCTGCGAGAAAACCAACGTTATGGCATCTGCGTAATGTATCGACAAGATCAGCCTGCGCTGTCATCGCAGACTGATCCGGGCCGACACATTACGTCTCCGAGGGATAGATGTATAGAAAAATGATTCCTGAAACAGAAAATCCACAAGAGGCGATTTGGCGTCTCAGTGATATTCCTGTTTGGCATCAATTGAAGTAGCCAAAATTAACTGTAACCACAGTCAGCATTGAACCGTTTCTCATATACAATAATTCTGAAGCAGACGACTTTCAAAACATCCATGCAAAAGTAAAGAAATCCTCTATAAATAGCATATCTTTTTTAAACAGATTGTAAAGCACTTTGGCAAATGGAGATATTGCTCATTGTGAGCAATTTTTACTTTTTGTTATATTTTTGTTGAAATCGCCTGCTGCAGAGGCTTCAGAAAATGTCTGAATGTGGGAAATGGTTAAGTTAAATGCGTAAACAGTGTTTTGGATTTACGTTTTATTCGAAAAGATAAGGACTCACAGGTCGATATTTAATCATAGCCACTTAGTTGCTTTTTTTATTTGAACCCAGAGACCCTAACATCTTTTAGCAACCATCCTCCGAGAGACGATACTCACACCAGATGACACTCTCGTGATTTTGTCCCCCTGGGATTAATCTTCCCACTTAGCTATTTCAGAAAATAGACATCGGAAATGATTAAGCGTCAAAAATCAAATGACGTAGTTACACACCAAGTTGTAATTCATGCGGGCTATTTCGAATTTTACCCTCAGCAATTTAAAAATGGGATATTTAACAACTTGAAAATATCCAAACATTGGAACTATTAACAGGAGTCTGGGTCTTCGTTTGCGAAAACAGCGAGAGAAAAAACCCGTTACGAACTCATGATTCAACAAGCACGTGTTCTGTTTACTACATGATTGTTTACCCACTTATGACGATCTAGAGATATGTCAAATACAAAGAGCAGGTTGTGCCTTTTTAGGATGTTTACTCGCAAACGGCGCAAGTAATGGTTACGTCTTCAGGAAGCAATCATGGAGCGTGATTACTATAAGTTTGAAAATTGTTTCGCAATCGTTGTAAAATAAATAAGTTTAAATTTAACGAGATCATATAAAGGCACAATAACGTACAACTAGTGGTCTATTACTTCTGTTCTATATATAGTTTTGTCAGAATACGACAATTTAAAAGAGAACTACAATCAGATACAAGACGGATGTTTGATGCAAAGCATCGAAGAGAAGCCGTAATATTTCGTTTCACATGAAGAAATAAGAAAAAGATCAATTAAATCCACAAACATTAGAACAATTTAATCTGTAGTCAGTAATGCTGTTATCGGTTATTGAAGATATAAGTTTTATGTAGGATATTTAACCTGGCAGGGTCTGTGTTTTAAGTGAATGAGATAATTAAGAGTTAAACTGGTCATGAAAAGTGACATATAATACTAAAGATAAATGGACAAGAGGTTATGATAAATTTAAATTAGTACCAAAAACAATCAACTATTTGTATTGAACACACGCCCTGTTATGATGTTTTATCAAATAATGACTGACATACAGAAAATCTGTTTTTCGTTTGTATCGGTAAGTCATGATAGTGGATAAAGGTTTCCCACATAAAACAAATCTGCAGTAGACGACTTTGAAATTATCAAGTAAAAAATCATCTCTATAAATGATCATATGATAATTGAAAAGTGTTAAAATTATTGTGGCAAATGCAGATATTGCTCATTATGAACAATTTCTCCTTTTGCCACAATGATTTCAATGATGTTTACCCTAACAGATTTTAAAATCATCAAGAAAAAAACATAGAAAATCTCTATAAATGATAGTAAGATAATTGAAAAGAGTTGAAATTAGTGTGGCAAATTGAGCAATTGAAAATCAAAGCTTTCGGATTACAAACGAACAATCTCGAGTTAACGAAACTCGTTTCGTGTTTAGCATTCAGAAAATCAAGGAAACGTATTTCAATGTACACGTAATCCGAAAGACTGACAAGACCTGCAGCGACTTTTAAAAACATTGTGACAAAAAGAGAAATTGATCACGAGAAATTTATCCTTTTGCTACAATGTTTTCTACTTTATGTCCATAAATTATACCTTCATTTAGCAAGATGTTCCAATTTTTACTTAATGTGCTACATATCTGTTGTACATGGGAAAGCTTAACATATAGGAAGTAATTTCAATTTTTTTGATAACGTTTAACCAGTGCATGAAAATTTACTTGAATTTATTTCTCGAAATTGTAAATTTACCAGTTGATATAAGAATTGAGATGCTGTCTACATTAACAGTGATAAGTTAAATACAGTTCAGTTAATCCGATCACATCTTGTTTGTAAGAACCAGAAGATTTCATTTCATTTAAGTTTTCTGGATGTTCACATCACATCCGTGATAAAACATGTTGTCGGCTAGGCAAAAAACACCGATATCGTGTTTACCGCGATATTCAAGAAATGTGAAACTGCAACAGCGAAAAAGAATGAAATTGATTTTCTCAAACTGTAAATTTACCAGTCGATATAAGAGTTGAAATGCTGTCTACATTTACAGTGATAAGTTAAATACAGTTCAGTTAATCCGATTACACTTTGTTTGTAAGAACCAGAAGATTTCATTTCATTTAAGTTTTCTGGATGTTCACATCGCATCCGTGATAAAACATGTTGTCGGCTAGGCAAAATACACCGATATCGTGTTTACCGCAATATTCATGAAATGTGAAACTGCAACAGCGAAAAAGAACGAAATTGATCTTGAAACAGATATTTCTGTGGTTTAAATCTTTTCATGTCTGCATTTTGTGATGACAATTGTACTCAAAGTTAACTTTGAATCAAGTATGTACTGAACATGAAAGTCAGATTATTAAAAGCAAAGCAAATCAAAAATGTATGTGAAATTACGATAAAAATGAAAATCTATAAATAGATTATAGATGAATGGTACTGTCTTTTATTTTAGCTCTTAACTTGATTCGGGAACCAGAGTCGCTGCGCGGCCGCTTACGACATTTACAAACTAGACCAAATTGAGATCGGTTTAAAACGCGTTGGTGAATACGGATTAAATCTAAAACGTGGACTAAATATTAAGATTTAGATTTAGTCAAAACTCTAAATTGAAAAGTTTAGTGAATACGGGACGTGGCTTCTTCGTCTAATTACTGCGTAATATATCATAGGATGTAATTTTAAGGAACCAGACTACATTTACCAATTCAATAGAAGGGTTCTCAATATTACTGTCTAGACTAGATACAGTATGAGTTTCGCTCAAATAAAAATGTACATACATTCAATTAATATACTGGCCTTTGTCTTTTGTTTTTAATTTGTAAAACTCAAAAATGTATATAGAGTGTAAAAGGGATGTTTTAAAAGTCATTACCTTAAACTAATGTACTTAGTAAGGACAAAGAGAAATCAAGATATGTGGTCACGCTGGCAGGTCTAAATATTCTCCTTGACCAAAATGTCTAAGCATCCCTACAAGAAGCCGCCTCCTGGCGGCTCAACAATAGGTATGTCACCTCATGACCGACTCGGTGGTTAAGTGGTAGAGCATTCGCTGGTTAAATGATAACAGGCGTCATACCATGTTATACTACTTGCTTCATTACGAAATTTAAATGCGTACATTAATGAGAATAAGTACTATCTATCTAGATACGCTGTCATAATCTAAATTTGATCGACCCTTTCCATCATTTTTCTACGCTTTCATACGTCTTTGCAGCAGACGTCCTTTGACAACATTATTCATTAATTGCTCTTTCATTTAAAGACAGTTTACTTGTTTCCACTTTATGTCGTCTTCTGCAGATCGAGCTAAATGTGGGGATATCATTGTCTAACCGGATGTAAACCTAATCTAGTCAGATTTTGATTAAAACCGTTCGTTAAAAGCCTACGGAGTGCTTGTATCACTTCATGGATAAGAGAGAACATCTTTATTAAACGTCCCAGAGGGGCATGCTCATCTTATTTTCGCTGATCGTAAAGTCCTTAAGTTTCGAGCGTGGTATGAAATATATTCGACGTGTATTGAATGGTTCAATTTAATCGGTTTTTCTGTGTGTTATTGTTTAATATTATTATCATTGCTGGGTTATCCAACCAAGTGTATATTACCGTATTAAGGTAATGACGTCAACTGGATTACATGTGTGCTGTCCGAGAAGAAAATGTGTAATACAGTATAGATCTGTAACAATACATCCAATTTACCTTAACGCCTTCCCTCATACAACAAATCAACAATTAACAATCAGTTCGAATCACTTTGACAATTTTGTCAAAATCAAAATTTTGCTGCTAAAGTCGTTTGCTTCAGATGCGTTAACATGCGCCTATATATGGTATTTAGGGTCAACACTCATGAAATTGAAGATATTTGATCCGCGCTAAGCGATTTGATCCCGATTTCAACATGTTATCAGTAAAATATTTGTTACCAGTACTTCTGGTTGATTGATCCTGCAACCAGTGAGTCAGTCGTAATGTAAATCCCACAATCCCGATCGCCAAGAAGGGGAAGCCATTTGGCTGACTCGATTAGAAATCAAACCCACGAAATGATCCCGCTGATAGGTAGACGTGGCACAAAAATGAATTTCAATAATTTTCACTCATACAACTAATCCGTAGAAGACGACTTTGAAAAGATACAGGGAAAAAAATAAAATCTCAATACATTTAAGTATAATAAATGATAAGAATTGAAAACATTGTGGCAAATGGAAAAGAAAGCGTTTCACATTTGAGACGGGTAGGAAGTTTTGGGGTCTTATGCATTCTCCGTAATGGGATCACACAGATCGATATTGGCGTTAAAGTAATGGGATAACAGTTGTAGGGTTTATGTTATCAAAATGTATCCTGGAGCAACTTACATGTATACGGACTGTAAGCACTCTAGAGAGAATGTACGAATGCCACAGGCTTGTCTCAGTCTACGCTGGAACTAGACCCCTACCCAACTCGCTAAAACATGGCTCAATTCTTCCATTTGACTTTCGCACTCTTAATGAGGTATTGATCACTTGTTATTGCTGAGTGTCATCCTCATTTATGTGACTGAGAATAATATCTTTTATAATTTATGTTGTGAGAATTTATTGACCGCGGACAAAAGAATATATTATTATAACTTCAACAATGGAAAATAGATAGATACGATTCGTACGTGAATGTTCATATATATTTTCGGATTGAATCCATTTACCTATCATCCAACAAATCTGCAACAGACGACTTTTGTCAAAACATATTTATAAACGAACGTATAAATATTCAATTAGAATTTCTCCTTTTGCCACAGTGTTTTCAAAAGTCGTCTGCTGCAAAGGCGTCATAAATCGTCTGAATGTGGGAGATGATTAAGCAAAGTGCGGGATATTATCGCAATATACAACTGAATGTTTATAATCGAACTGGATTCAATATAACCTAATAACCAAGCGCAGTGGTCGAAATAATGCATTTAGGTGTCACCAGTCAATTAATTTTCACAATTAACCGAGACATGTCTGCATAATGTGCAGCGTTCCCTTAGTATTCTTTCTTCATTTTGTTCATTAATCGCTAGTAAAAATATAAACTTGTCAAAAATAAATGAGAACCGGCGATGCAATTGAACGAATTAGAGCAAGTACTTTGAATTATTCCTATCACCATTTGAGCCGTCCGCGAGAAAACCACAATTATTGCCTCTGCGTAATGTATCGAACCAGATCTGACTTTGCAGTCCGCGCAGATTGATCCGGGCCAACACATTCAGGGGGATAGAGGTATAGTGTAATGATTCCTGAAACAGAAAATTCACAGGAGGTGAAAAGTGTCTATCCGGGTAAGCGTGCGGCATGCTTAGGCTGATCTGGGTCGATACTTTACGCAGAGTCAACAATGTTGGTTTTTGTCGCGGGACACAGCTCATTTAATGACTTAATTGCTAAAAGAAACACGTATATCTTTATTTCAGATTTTAAATGATTGATTGATTGATTGTATTGTGTTTTACGCCGCTTTCAACAAATTCTCAGTTATATCACGGCGTTTCCTGGGTAAGTTACCAGTACTAATGATCCATTGATCCTGACACCAGCCAGTCAGTCGTACGTAATGCAAACCCTGCAAGGATGGCAGACATTACCACCATTGACAAATCTTTGGTATGACCCAAATGCTTAGGAGCCAAATATAGATTATAATAAAAAACAAACCGGTTTTATTCTTTCCACAGGACGTCGCAGGGAAGTACGTTTACAAACGAGACAAGAGAATCTAAAGGAAATGCGGGATGGAAGTGTCGAATTCCCGAGTGAACTTCAGTACACCATCAATATTGAGGGTGGGGGGAGCAGTGATCTGGTCCTAGAACTCAATCCTTACATGCAAATGCCTGGAGAAAATGGAAAGAGAAAAAGAAAATATGCCTTTTATACCGATGTTAATACAGGAGATTCGTTTGCTTGCAAGGTAAAACGAAAGAATGGAAAGGTTAAATGTGATGTAGCTGGTATTATTAAACAGAACAACGAAACTTGCTATATTTCACCAAATTCCAATACGGCAGACTGCGAAAACTCGGACGGTTTTAGTGATGGAAAGCTTTTGGTACTGGATGACAATAACCAAATTGTAAAGAGTTCTCCGTTTCAACCAGACAACAACCCAAATATTTTACGAAAGAGGCGTTCTATTTTCCCTGACCCTGGCTTTAAAGTCGTCGAGATAGCATATGTAGTTGACGAAGCATTAATGTTACCATTTTATTATAGAAATCCAGGAAATGATGCGGCTGCTGAAGAAGAAGCTGAACTCTATGTCACACTACTAGCCAATGAAATGTCCGTCTATTACAGAAGTGTGAAGGAAGTGTCTTCTGGACAACTGGACCTTGTGATTTACCCAGCCGCATTCATACACCCTAGTAAAGGAAACAACTTTGCATGGTCCCAGAATAATAGTAGAAACTCTGACACTGAGTTGGATATACATGATGGTTTGTCAGAATTTTTTTTATATACCGACAGTGATCTAAACGACGTAAAATTTGATCATGCTATGGCCCTTACTGGTTTAGACTTATATGTTAGCAGCGGAGATATTGGTACTAGATTGCTTGGTGTTGCGAATTCGAACACAGTGTGTCGGTCGTTCAGCCCTAAAGTATCAATTCAAGAGAATATTGGATACAACTTGGGATTGATTGCTTCCCATGAACTTGGACATGCACTTGGGTACCTCCATGACGAAACAACTCTGTGTCCAACATTAACAAATATAATGTCAGCACATTTATTCAATCCTTCCTCACAAACTAAGGATACATACAATAGGTTTTCGTCTTGCTCTGTCGACGCATTCATAAGTCACTTAAACAGTTATCCCGATTGTACAGCAGATAATGGATTCACTGATGTGCAGTTTCGAGAGAATTTCTGCAGCGGCTTGTTGGGAGCAGCAGACATGTCCTTGGATCGCCAGTGTCAGGCACGAACCCGATCGAGCACAGCCTGTGTGTGTAGCACAACCGTCTCTGCCGACGCATGTTATCTTTCTGGTCAAGTAAGCTGTCGCTCTACACCGACAGAATCTTGCAATACAAGTCTGCTACATGTTTGGAACGGCACACCATGTGGTACTGGGCCTGGTAACATTTGTTATAGAGCTAACTGCGTTCCTGAATTCAATATTTGTCCGACTACGACTACAACCACACAAGTTCCGACTTCAACAACAACCAAACAAGCTCCTCCCAGCGAGTGTAGGTGATGTGGTAGAGGAAAGAATAGAAGTCGCTGTTGTAACAAAGGGTACAGCTTTGGATTAAGGTGTGGGTGTTGTGCCCCACTTTCCACACCGCAGCCAAAACCTCCGTGCCCCTGCTGTCGGCTTAGGAGGCGTCAACGTAGAAATTGCTGCAGGAGAAGCTCTAGACGGGGACTCTTTTGTAGCTGCTGCTAATAATGATTTAGAAAATAACAATAAATACCTCAACTATATGAGTCAGTGCATGAGAAAAGGTATAAGATTTCTGAAGAGTGTAACTGAACGTTAATATTATCCGTCTTATACGAATATACACAAAGTAACAGTATATTTAACAAGCATGTATAAGTAATAAATAATTAGTAAACAGTAAAGATCTTATTCACACTATGCGGATCCACAGGATCAGCTGGATATATACTGTTCACTCATACACATTTGTACATTTATTCTCATGCGCTGGCACATATGAGCTGTGCTCTATAATAAAGACAACTAAATGCATTTAAATGTAAATTAAGATCATTCGATCTGGTCTAATCTGGATTTTCACTGGTGTTCAATAAGTCACCGAAAAATTCAAGAAGCTCCCTGCTAACAGATTAAATTGGTGTTAGGACAAAAGCAAAATTAAACCTCTGATTGAAATACAGTTACTGCACATTTCAGACTTATTCAAGATGGTTTTTAAGACTAGAAAACAATCTTAATTTCTTGTTTCTATTTTTCCTTTAACGGATTTGTCATTTAAAAGCAAAATAGCAGGACTTTTGATTGCACATACGAGCAATCACAAATCCCGCTGTGTTGCCTTCTAAAAAAAGACCACTGGATAGATATTCATAATAAATCTTACTCAAAAGTATAATTCTGTATATTTTGTTCGCCACTCTTGCCAGACTGTTTATGTACTTCTAGAATGAAATTATTAAAGATTATCCTACAGAAATTGCGTGAAGCAGGATGTCTTACTTCAATAAAGATTATAACATAAGGTTTGTGTTTATGAATTCATTAATTAGAGTCTCTCGTCGTTTCAAATGGTATTTGAGTCATGACACGACTGCCACTTCCCCTAACAACATATCCCGGAACCACTACTCCACACAACATCCTTACCAGGCAACTGGCTACCTTTCCACATAGACTATTTAGCCAACAAATGAGCTTTCTGGGGATCAACAGGGAATGAAGTTTGGAAATTCAAAGGAGGATTGAGTTGGAGTTGGATGTGCACATATAAAGCCAGAGCTCTAGCAAAATACCGCATTTTTATTTAACTCTTTCCTACTGCCATTTCATTTTCCGTCTAACAGGACATTAGGTAAAATTTAATGTCTATGTGGCTGAAAATGCAGATTTCAGGAGAGGCAGCACGTTATGAGCCTTTGGCAGCGAAACGGTTAAGAAAAAGAAAGAACAAAATGAAAATCGATTTGAGTGTCCTCACCTTTCAAAATATATTCGTAAAAATCAAAACTTATAAATTAAACATATGAGCCCCACTTAGCGATTTGGGGTCTCAGTGACATTCCTGCTTGGCATCATTTGAAGTAGCAAATATAATCTTCTGGAGCTAGACTTCTAGTTGTGTATGACGGAAGATGCATTTATGACTAAATAATCATATTTACAAGCTCAATTGGATCTTCACTGTATGCTGATGCGATAAGATCTCAGATCACAAGAGGCGGCTCATAAAAGAAACATACTGACGTAACGTAATGTATATGATATCAAGTTTACTACCTGACAAAATTAACTGAAACCACAATCAGAATTGAACCGTTTCTTATATGCAACAATTCTGATGCAGAGGACTTTTAAAACATCTATGAAAAAATAAAGAAATCCTCTATAAAAAAAGTGTCATTTTTTAGCAGTTTTTAAAACACTTTGGCAAATGGAGATTTTGCTCATTGTGAGCAATTTTTACTTTTGGTCAAAACGTCTTTGAAAATCGCCTGCTGTAGAGGCTCCGGAAAATGTCTGTATGTGGGAAATTGTTAAGTTAAATGCGTAAACATCAATTTGCGTTTTAGTTTTGCTCTAAAAGATAAGGACTCACAGGTAACCCGAACATAGTGTAGCACCCATTCTTCCGAGAGACAATCCTCACACCCGATGACACCCTCATGATTTTGTCCACCTGGGATCTTCCCACTAAGCTATTTCCGAAAATAGACATCGGAAATGATTACGCGTCGTCATTTAAAAATCAAATGACATAGTTACACACCAAGTTGTAATTCATGCCGGCTGTTTCGAATTTTACCCTCAGCAATTTAAAAATGGGTTATTTAACAACGGAAAAATATCCATACATTGGATCTATTAACAGGCGCCTGGGCTTTCGTTTGCGAAAGCTTTGAGAGAAAAAACCCTTAACGATCTCATGATTCAACAGGCACGTGTTCTGTTTACTTCATGATCGTTTTCCCACTCATGACAATCTAGAGATAAGTCAAACACAGATATCAGGTTGTGCCTTTAGGATGTTTCCACGCAAACGGCGCAAGTACTGGTTACGTCTTCAGGAAGAAGTCATCGAGCGTGATTAATATAAGCTTCGAGCTTCATTCGCAATCGATGTAAAATCAATAAGTTTAAATTTAACTTGATCATATAATGGTACAATGACGTACACCTAGTGGGCTATTACTTCTGTTCTATATAGCTGCCGTCCCACCAGAAAACCAACATTGTGGACTGCGTAAAGTATCGACCCGCATCAGCCTAAGCATACCGCGCAGGCTAACCCGGGGAGACACTGTTTGCCTCCTCTGGATATTCTGTTTCAGGAGTCATTACTCTATACCTCTATCTCCTTGAGACGGAATGTGTCGGCCCGGATAAGCCTGCGCGGATTGCGCAGGCTGATCTGGTTCGATAAATTACGCATAGGCCAAAATGTTGGGTTTTTCGTGTAACTTTTAGGTCTACATAAAATAGATGCGGATAATGGAGACTCTGACGATACTTTGCGTATTCACAAGCTCACATGAGTCATCGATGCAAGAAGATGCAAGAAGATCCCAAATCGTCAGAAGCGGCTTGCGTAAGACAATTGACAAGAACCACACAATCAGATACAATCAGTTTCCGACTCGGTGGTGAAGTGGTAGGACGTTCGTTGATGTAATGATAGCAGGCATCATACCATGTCGTATTTCCATTCCGTATTGCTTCATTGACGTATTGCTTCATTCAAGCTGCGCGGAAGATCGGTGTCAGAATTTAATTTAATTTTGTACCTGGGGGTTACGTAATCGAAGAGGGAGCATCCAACATTATCATTGTAAGGAAAAACTTAATATGTTTGAAACAAACAACCTTTATGAATCAGTAAATTGTATTTACTGATTTAAGAAACAACAAGATGCAAAATACGTATATATTCTACCATTATTACAAATCTTTAGACACATTTAATTGTTATTTAATAATTTCCCCAACTTCCTAGGCTACGCTTGTTTCAATAGTTTGATTTACAGTCCGAAAATTCGGGCCTATGTTTTTGTCTATTTATAAAAAAAATGTTGTATTTCTAAACTAAAACGTTTCTTCCCATACAGTTCGTTCTTTCAGACCATTGTATTCTTGCTATATGTTCACTATACATGTGAAATGTTTCTTTTAATTTCATTAATGCTCAATTATGAACAAAAATATCTTTAAACTTTTAAAATTACTTCGTAATTTTTGCTTTTAAACTCCCGTCTTTGATATCATACTTTTACTAAACTGGAAGGAGCATACACTTCCCCCCTCCTTTCAAAGCTTGTGTCATACTTAACTTATAACTTGAGGCTTTAAAACTGAATATATGTTAATATTTAAGCACCTTTTCTTTTTTTTAATTGAGTTAGTTTGATTTAAAACCGTTTATTGGTCAGAAATTGAGAAACTTTACCTTGTATGAGACATTATAGTTGCAGTCAATGTTAAGCAAACTGTGAATCAAATGTTTTCAGGACTAAACTTGTCATTTCACGACTAAACCTCACATGCTGGATATCATATAGATCGCAGCATATAACACGTCTAATCCTTAAATTGAGCCTTTCTGCTCTTGGTAACTTTTCATTATAGGCTATGGTAGCCAGGTGAGCAATGTAGGCACATCTTGGTCTTCTTGTTTAAAATAAAGGGACATTTGGCATTCATGTTCGAAATATTTACATCCTGTCTGTTGAAACGTTGTTTGAATGTACTGAACTGCATCCATTTCCTGTAACTCATGCTTCAAAATCAAGCGCGGCAACTTTGATGCTTTGCATCAGAATTCGTCTTGTTACGAAGTTTAAATGCGTCAATTAATAAAAATACGATGGTTCTATCTATCTAAATACGCTGATATAATCCAAACTTGGTCAAACCTTTCCAACATTTATTTACGCTTTCATGCGCCTCTGCAGCAGACGTCCTTTAACAACATTATTCATTAATTGCTCTTTCATTTATAGACAGTTTACATGTTTCCACTATATGTCGTCTGCTGCAGATCGAGCTAAATGTGGAGATATCATTATCTGACCGGATGTAAATCTAATGCAATTCTAGTTGTCCTGCAACCTACACTGTTTGATACTGAAGATTCGGTGGACATGTTTGTACGACGCCGCGTTAACGTTAAATGATATTGGCGAACATTGCATAAATATATTTATCTGTGCGAAGGCACCGGTTGATCAGGATCTACAGTGGTAGCAACAGTCTGAAGGTTTGTTTTCGCAAAGCACCGCTTAATTTGGTCTTGTTATACCTGCGTAGCTGGAATAACATAAAGGATGATAAGCGTGGAGCTGAGCGTTGAATAATTCTAACTTTTAGTTAGATACTTTGTTCAAATGGTGTTTTACGCCGATGTAACGAGACTTTTAGTTATATCACGACGGTTCCTAGATAACTGACCTGTACTTTCGGTATTGTTTATCATGACACCGATACATCAACAGGTCGTAATGCAATCCCCGCAACAAAGAGCTCCAAGGAGGGAAACCATCAATATCATTTATTGTTTAAATCTCTGGTATGACTCGACCTGGGATCGAACAATGGTCTCCCGATCTCG
Organism: Serripes groenlandicus; assembly: GCA_031761405.1. Classification (NCBI taxonomy): domain Eukaryota; kingdom Metazoa; phylum Mollusca; class Bivalvia; order Cardiida; family Cardiidae; genus Serripes; species Serripes groenlandicus. The sequence continues at coordinate 302,259 of JASEVX010000191.1, forward strand.
GGGTGGACGCATTTATCACTACACCACTGAGACGGTGTCTCTTCAGAGGGTAAGTAAGTATTTCTGTATTGCCTCCACACATTGAGAGTACCATATACATGCAACATACATTGAGCATAGACTATAATACAACAGTAACGAAAACAGAAACAAAAAACATAGTATCTCATATCACAATATACATATATATACATTGGTAGTATAAGTGAGTGATTAGGTGAGTAGGTGGATGACCTAAGCACCATGCCAGTAGAGCATAGGACCTCATGGGCCTATTGTTTGTTTACATTATTTGAAATTATGCGACTTGTGTTGTAACTTTCCAAAAATTGGAACAATTGACCACCTTTTTCCACTCATACCATGGGTACCGCCCCACAGCACTTTCAGTGCTTTGATTGTATGTGTTATTGTTTAATATTATTGTTATTGTTTGGTTATCCAACCATGCGTATATTACCTTAGTTAGGTAATGACGTCAACTGAATTACATGTGTGCTGTCCAGACAAAAAGGTGTAATACATTACAGTACTGTAACAATACATCCAATTGACATTACCGCTTTCCCTCATACAACACATAAACAATTAACAACCGTGAAAACTATTTGGCAAAAGTATTAAATAATTCTGTAAATGCAAGCATACTTATTGATTAGGGTTCGTAACTATGTGGCAAATTGAGAAAATTCTCAATATATTTTCTTAAATCTTCTACTACGGTTGCGATGAAATACGTCTGAAAGTTAAGATAGGTTTTCACAGAGCACCGCTCGATTCTAACCTTAACTATTCAACGAAATAGCCGTCGTTGACGCAAAGATGACCTTTCAATTTATGCTTGACTTGCGTCTGCTTACATTGAATAGCTTAGGGCACAGAACATTCAAAGTTCAACCTCGAGCACTATTCAATAACAAACACGATGGATCCATCTTTCCCAGTTCAGCACTTCCCGTCACACAGTCATTTTGTCGCACCTGGAGCAGACAACTTTTGAAAACACTTTGACAAAAGGCGAACATGAGTAATTTCCCTTTTTGCCACAATGATTGACAAAATTATTCAACGTTATTCTTTCATTTACAGAGAATATCCGTATTTTTGCCAAGATTTTAATAAATCGTCTACTGCAGATTTGTTGTATGAGAAAGAGCTATTTTGTGGTGCAGGCACACCGATATTAAACATCCTTCGGTGTCCACAAATTTATAGAAATGTGATGGTCATGGGTCGCAGGTGGTCCTGCAACCTACACTGTTTGCTATTGAAGATTCGGTGGACATGTTTGTACGACGCCGCGTTGGCGTTTAATGTGAGCAACGTCTGGCACCAAATGAGTGTTGCTCGAGGCCAGCATTGGCGTAATTATTACACATGTAAACAATTGTCGACTGCCTGCACCCGAATCCAAATAAACACTGTTTATCAACCATAAGATTCTTGAAACTTTCCATGACAAAATGTTATTGGCGATTATTGCATAAATAGATTAATCTGTGTGAATGCACCGGTTCATCAGTATCTGCAGTGGTAGCAAAAGTCTGAAAATTTGTTTTCGCAAACTACCGCTTAATTTGGTCTGGTTATACCTACGTAGCTGGATTAACATAACTGATGATGAGCGTGGAGCTCAGAGGGGAATAATTACATATTTTAGTAAGAAAGTGTGTTCAAATGGTGTTTTACGCCGCTTTAACGAGACTTTTAGTTATATCACGGCTCATCATAGATAACTGACCTGTACTTTTGGTATTGTTTATCCTGACACCGATACATAAGGTCGTGATGCAATCCCCGCAACACAGAGCTCCAAGGAGAGAAACCATGCATATCAATTAATTGTTTAAATCTGTGGTATGACTCGACCGGGGATTGAACAATGGTCTCCCGATCTCGGGGTGGACTCATTTACCACTACACCACTGAAACGGTTTCTCTTCAGAGGGTGAGTAAGTATTTCTTTATTGCCTCCACACATGGAGAGTACCATATACATATACAACATACATTGAGCATAGACTATAATACAACAATAACGAAACGGGAAAAAAAAAGAAAAAAGAAAAGTATCTCATATCACAATATACATATATAAATATTTACATTGGTAGTATAAGTGAGTGATTGGGTGAGTCGGTGGATAAGAGAATGTAAGCTAATGCTTTTCGATTTGTTGATTAAGTATTGTGGACCAAAAAATCATGTTTACGTCGAGGACTCCGTATGTCTCTTAGGAAGAATGGCGATCCGTAAAGACTGTTGTGATAATGAGCGCTTGTATGGTCTGCACTGTTCGCATAATAATATATAAAACGTAAATTGCCCTCACCGATGTAAATATAATTGAGCCGTCCCACGAGAAAACCAACATTGTGGACTCTGCGTAAAATATCGACCCGAATCAGCCTAAGCATGCCGCGCAAGCTAATCCGGACAGACACTTTTCGCCTCCTGTGGATTTTCTTTTTAAGGAATCATTACTGTATACCTCTATCCCCCTGAGACGGAGTGTGTCGGCCCAGATTAGCCCGCACAGACTGCGCAGGCTGATTTTGGTCGATAAATTACGTAGAGTCCATAATATTGGTTATCTGGTGGAACTGCTTATATGTAAATGAGCGCGCACCAGGCGACTATGGTCTTGCTGCACGAGCGTACATTGACGACTCCAGTAAACCAGGTGCATATGTACAGTCTCACCTCAGTCTCAACCGTCCGCCTATGCTTGTAATACGGGTGTTTGCGTATCTTATTACAACAATCTAACATGTATGATAATCTATGCACCTTGATTTGATAGTAAACAGAGACGTCATTAAACCCCATTCGACAGGATGGATTAGGAGTGTGTGTTCAGTTTATGTCGTAGCGCCCACGGGGCATATTGGATTAAATACTGCTATGGATTTAAAAACACAATCAATGCGTGGGTTGAATGTTTTTCTAGATATTTTAAACTCATATCACATCGGCCAGTTTATCTACCCATGCATTTCCTGACGCTTTTCCCCCAATACTCCAATAGTCTTTTGGCATAAATTATCGAAAAGAATCATTGACTTCTTGGTGAATTATTCCGTCAAGGCTTCTGTAATTAGCAATGACCTGTCGAAACGTTTCTTTCCAAAGTATTTTATTCCTTTACATATCATAGTAAATTAAAAGAAATAAAACTGTAACATAGGCATCTGTTGTTGGTGCGAAGAGGTGTTCAGGAGACCTTTATGTTTGTGTTTGTGTTTGTTAAATGATACTGAAGCCGCTATCGGTAATATTATTAGTTATATTTACTGCCGTATAGATTAACTAATTTGGGACGTCAAGAACAAAAGTTTCATTTCATACCAATTCCAGAGACATATTATGAATTGACTCAGTTAAAGAGTTTAACCATTTCCCACATAAAGCAAATATACAGCAGACGACTTTAAAATGATCAAGTACAAAATATAAAAAAAATCTCTATAAATGATAGTATGATAATTGAAAAGTGTTGAAATTATTGTGGCAAATGCAAATATTTCTCATTATGAGTATTTTCTTCTTTTGCAACATTGATTTCAATGATGTTAAACCTGACATACTTTGAAATCCTCAAGTACAAAACATACAACATCTCTATAAATGATAGTAAGATAATTAAAAAGAGTTGAAAATATTGTGGCAAAGGAGCAATTGCTCATTATAGTCAGGGGTGTTAGGGATATTTTGGTTCAGATTCTTCCAAAAGCACCAAATTTGGCCCAGAGGTGGCCCATGCAATACTTTTAACATTTTTGACAGGCGCCAAGACGGGCGACCAATGGGGCCGCCATATTGGCAAAATCCAAAATGGCCGCCATCCGGGCTATATGTCAATCGCAGTTAAAAAACTAAAAGGGCTAGAATCATGAATGATACTTCATTTTAGGGGTTTTCGGGGTCGGGGAATCTGATTGAGATGTTATTTCAATAATCTGAGGTCAAGTTTACCCTTCAAGGTCAATAAATGATGTCAGGACCTCGGCCTGAGCAAGCACGGTGTCACACCCAGAGTCGAGCAGCAGCTTCCCTATCATAAGATGCATCTTGTCTTCAATGTGTTGCGCATCCATCATAGCTACCAGCTTGTCTTCTCACAAAGTGTCAGTGTTTTGTCATTGGAAGAGTTTGAGGAGAACATAAGTGGCCGATCTGCACCAAGAACGCTTATCTGATCTGGATTGAGGAACTCAGTCGCCTGCATCGTCAGCTCCATCGCATGCGAGCATCGAGTTAAATCCCGACTAGGCGCTGGCATCATCCTCTGCCAGCTAGCTTTGCTTCAGCACACTGGTGACGTGTGCCATCCACGCTTCATCCTTGTTATCTCGCACATCATGGGGTGGTCTGACTTCGCTGTTGCCGAGTCGGGGTGAAAAGACATCTGTTTAAGTGAGTTTGACTGGGGGCTGGATCACGTAAGCATCTGGTAGCGTTGGAGTTGCTGGTCGGAGGTGTCAAGCTTGATGGGAGCCTGCTTCATTCCAAGATTCCCATGAACGATGGTTGGTCACGCTGAGGACATATCCATCGAACTCATCAAGTGAGAAGTTGTCCCGAGCCCTGCTATCTATATTATCCACATCATGGGTGGTGAGGACTTTGATATGGCTGTTGGTTGGTAACACCACTCCATCTTGAGCATGCCGAGCATACACCGCACGTGCAACAGCTCGCTTAACTTCCATGACGCAATTGTACGATCCTGAGATACCCTGTTCGTGGTCAATCTCAATCTGTTTTTTATCCGTCCGCGTCTATGCAGATATAGGCCATGATATAGAGGGAATGGGATTTCTCGCTCCTTGTTGTGGCTTACTGCAGCTGTCTTGACTGCATGGTGCGTACCCTTACTAGTATTGTAGATAGGCAGTTGTGAGATCTTACATGTGATATTCTCCCTTGCATCAAGATTGACGTCTCCACCGATCTTCTCACGTCCATGAAGAGCTGATGTTCCTCTGAGCACTTCTTTGAAGACACTCCTTATTTCTTCATTTACTAAAGCCATGAGGGAGTTAGGGGAATTAACCGCCGAAGGGCTCTAGACTCTGAAGACAAAACTTGTGCATCATTAAGGCAGCCCGCTTGAATATAAGTGCGTCCTCTTGACCATTTTGTGACCTATATTTCATGATAAGCTCATCAGCAACCTTCAATGTGTGAGATATGCAAATATTATTCCTGCCTTTATTCCCCTTTGAAAACTGCGACATACAGCTTATAATGGGAAAGGATTTTGGGGATGACCATGACACATCCAAAACACCAGGTTGATCCCTTAAATGACCTTTATCGTGTCGATGAGGGGTAGACTAGATCTCAGATCATTGAAATAACATCTGAATCCGATTCCTCGACCCCGAAAACCCCTAAAATGAGGTATCATTCATGATTATAACCCTTTTAGTTTTTTAACTGCGATTGACATATAGCCCGGATGGCGGCCATTTTGGATTTTGCCAATATGGCGGCCCCATTGGTCGCCCGTCTTGGCGCCCGTCAATAATGTTAAAAGTATTGCATGGGCCACCTCTGGGCCAAATTTGGTGCTTTTGGAAGAATCTGAACCAAACAGCCCCTATAATGCCCTAACACCCCTGACTATTATAAACAATTTCACCTTTTGCCACAATAATTTCAAAAGTCGTCTGCTGCAGAGGCTCAGAAAGGGTATATACTCGTATGTGCGAAATGGTTAAAACCGTAAATGGAGAAAATTAGCTTATTATAAGCAATGTCCCTTTTGCAACAATTATGTCAAAAGTCGTCTGTTACAGAGGCTCAGTAAAGGTATATATGTGCGAAAGGGGTTAAAACTGTAAATGGAGAATATAAAGGCAATACATATCAGGTACCTGATTCTGTGTTAATTTAAATTGTTATTAGAGGAGTTTCCTGTAGAGATATTAGGACACTAAACATTAAATGGGTATAACAATATGAAAGGTAAAGGTGTTAGAAATTTACAACACTGTAAAAAAAACTGAAAAAAAAAACAGAAAAAAAAACCCGCTTTCTTATATTTTGTCATCAAAATGCCGAGCGAGCAAACGTCCTTTTTTCGTTCCAAGCTAAAGCAATTACATCACATAGAAAAGCGAATGAAGCAGATAAGGAATTCTGGAGTTCCTCATCTTATAACTGCGTAATAGGATGTCAGGAACCAGACTACATTTAGCGCGCCTTTTTGTGTTTGGTTCCTGGTTTGATTAGTTATTATTAGAAAAATTTAAATGTCTTGAACATATTACAATTGCGTTTGTTTAAAAACACTAAGTTATGACACATCTAAAATGAAATAAATATACCGATGTTTTAAGTATTTGCAGTTTCTTTTTTTTGACTCGCATTTATGTTTTTTTTGTTTTATTTACGAAGACAAAACCGTCCCTACTATTAGACTTGCAGCAGACTGTTATGTGTCAATATCGAGATAACAATCACGTCGAATTCTAATTTTAATAACAATTTTAACTTACTGAATGTTATTTTCATTTTCAAAGAGATGTCTTGATTTGTGAAGAATGCATTTAATAATGTTTATCCATGTATATCTAAAATATGAACTGTTTCTAAGCTAAAACTGTTGATCACGTGACTAGCGAATACCGACTGCGTAGATCAAACCCCTTTGCAGAGAGACGTTCTTTACACTCACTTACAAATAGTTAATTATAGGCGATTTAAAATGTTTATTTGTTTCGAAACAAATGAAGAAAAGAACAAACTGAGATAAAACTGGTTTTAATAGAAAAAATACTTTAAATGAACACTCTCTGTCTATAAAGAGAGTGTAAAGAGGGACAACGCTGTGAAGAAGAATGGTTCACGAATCGGGTCTTTCTTACAAAATGATTTCGACCTTGACAATTTTAAATGTGTCATTAGATTCCCTACAGGCATTTCGCTTGCGATCTGCATCATTGACACAAGGGCGCTCATCATTATATAATTTTAAAACATGAGAAGTTTGTTATTTTCATTATAAAAAAAGAAGGAAAGAATTACAATAAATTAACATGTTGTAGGGTTTCAGTTTATGTTAGAAATTGCTCTGAATGCATTTTGGAGTATTTGTCTAGAGTCCTGTTGTTTATCCAGGATACTTTAAAAGAAATGTCTTCTGAATCGTCATAAGAAGGACATTCGTAAAGGAAGTGAAACTCATCTTCAATAATGTACATATTTTACCTCTCTCTACCTAAAGGTCATGATTAGAGCATGTTACGTTTACTATATATCCTGCGTCAGATAAAAGATGAAAATGAATTTAAAGAAAGCTCTGGGTTTCAGTAATAATGATTTGAAATATTGGAATGTTGTCTTTTTCCCACATTTTGTTTATCCATATGCAATTTTTGTAAGTGGCAGTCTTAAATCCGTTGTTTAAAATGCTTAATAAATAGAGCATCGTTACCTATGTCTTGTGAAATCGATACATACCCAAAGCCATGCATAAACATGAGATTTTTATTCGGGGAATTCAACTATGCTGAAAACCTCCGTATATTGTCATGCCCAGCTTTCAGGAAGTGTAAATTTGTAAATTTGTTGTGCTGCCCTCTGTTATTTCAAAATGGAATTTTGTTCTTGATTGTCTAGGGATCAGTTAAATTCGTTTCACAACAAGCTAAACAGTATGTACATTGTATAAAGTAAAAGTACACAATGTTAAGTTTTAAGCCATGAAGTTGTATACATAATTTAGAAATTTAAGTTAGACATAAGGATCTTAAATGTTTCCTTTAAATATATGGAAAACAAGTAGCTTGAAAGCGGGTAGCTCAAACACCTATTGAGAAAATCCCTGTAATGAAAATTACAGCTGTCGTGCATCGTCAACATTTTCCCTTGTTAACACTCTACAGGCTACATGAGAGGGTTCTGTTCACCAGGATATCTGACCTTCATGATGTTGTGAAGGCACACACAGGCGAGGATTATTGCATGTACTGTATCAGGGTCCTGCAACATGACGGAGAGCAAACACCGGAATCTGTTTGCAAGGATACCAAATGCATTTTCCACAACTCGTCTGGCCCTCGAGAGGCGGTAGTTGAAGATCTTCTCGTTATTGGCAAGACCCCGTCTGGAGAAGGGCTTCATGAGCCAGGTTGTCATGCCAAATGCATCGTCTGCAATGATATAGTAAGACATCGATCTGTCATGACCGGGAAGTGGGGCTGCTGGTGGGATGCCGATTACAACCCCTTTCAATGGCGTTTTTCAGCTCACACTGGTTCCAAATCTGAGCATCGGAGCAACCACCTTGTGCACCAATATTCACCCACCGGAACTTGTAATCGACTAGGGCCATCAGAACTATTGAGTGATATCCTTTATAGTTGTAGTATAGGGAGCCACCGTTCTTATGACACCGTATGGCAACATGTTTGCCATCTAGAGCACCGAGAGCATGTGGGAACTACCATTTTGCAGAAAACTGGTCGGCTATTGCCTGCCACTGTTCAGGTTTAGTAGGAGTGTCGATAACATCCCCAGCATATGTTGCAATTATGGTCTCGCATACGTCCCGAACAATACCAGAGATGGTATTGTGCGCCACCCTGAAGCCATACATCAAGGTCCGGTAGCTGTCCCCCGTAGCCAGGTATCGCAGGGTGACTGCTAGCCTCACTCCAGGTTCGATGGACTGTCTGTACCAGGTAATGTTCTTCATAATCATGCGACCCACTACTTGTAACAGTTCTTGGAACATCTGTAGGTCTATGTAGGTGTATATCAATGTCCAGGTCAAGCAAGTAAAGTGCCAGCCTCAGTTGTTGGTTGTTGTTAAATGTAGCAGATGTAACAGATATGAAGTAGGGCCCTATAAACTGGAAGTATTTATACAGAAGTCTGGTGACAGAACGGGGGTGTCACCTAGATGACATAATCCGTAAAAAACTGTAGTGGACCGTAGTAAGCCGTATTATGCCGTGATGTCACGTAGTAACCCGTAGGAATCCTTAAGAAACCTTGGTAATCTCTACCTATCCCTAATAGAACGTAGTGCGATCTTGCTGATCCGTGACAAATCCGTAACAAACCGTATGGTATCCTTGGCTAATCCGTGGTATAACCGTACAAGTACGTAGTTCACCGTTACTAACCGTACCTATCCTTGGCGACTTGTGTCCGGGGATGTACTACGAACAACGGATAAGTACGTTCTAATACGGATCAGTAAGGATATACTACGGTTGTCTTATCCGTGGGAAATTTTTGAACATGCTCAAAAATTGTCACCGGATATACAAGTACTAGTACGATTGACGCAGTTTTGGCAGAATGTTTGTATTAATGATATCCAGGTCAAGTTCGAATATGGGTCACATTAGGTCAGAAGGTCAGAAGGTCAAACTGAAGGAAAATCTTGTTAACACTGTAGTAACATCTTTTTTGGCTACAGCAGCTTGAAATTTGGTCAGAATTATATCTAAATGATATCTAGGTCAAATTTGAATATGGGTCATGCCGGGTAAAAAGCTAGGTCACTAGGCCAAATTGAATGAATATGTTGTCAACACTCTGGATACTGCATTTTCAGCTTGAGCATGTTGAAACTTTATCAGAATGTTTTTTCTTGATGATATCTAGGTCAAGTTCTTACATGGCCAAATTGAAGGAAAATCTTATTAATACTCTAGAGCCAACATCCCCGCATTTTAGTACTTTCAGTATTTCCACCTGCCTCATCGAGGCGTTTCAACATTATATAACAGTGCTTCGGGTACCTATGGTTTTCCATGGGAGTTAGGTTTATCCAGTATTTAATACAAATAGGAATGTAAAATGTAAAAATACGTAGACGTCCACATTGTCCTAAAACAAATGGTTCCGATGTATTTCTTGCTAGATTACAATAGTGCTTACACAATGTTATATGAACCCTTTCCACTTTATCAGAATACTTAAAACCCAAAAGTTGAGACACATAGCAAGCATAGAATAGGCTAAACAGTAGTATCAAAAAATGTTGAAAGCATCCAGCGGGTCTGGTCTTCCATACAAACGCTGAAATCGAAATACATAAAAGAATGATTTCATCGCTTGTTGTGACAATGTTTCTAATGTGTTTTTGTCCAGGAAACTGAAGAAGTGATATAAAGACCCAGATAGTTATAGAAAGGTACAGTCTCCATTTGTTTTCCTTTATAGTATCATTTTTCAGTCTGTTGAAGTATTTCACCATCATGAAAGAAAGCGATTTTATATTTATCTAGATTAAGAATCATATGTGTGGATGTACAAATTGATCGATAATATCGATTTGCCTTTGTAGTGCACGGACAGTATCGGAAAAAGTTTCAACGTCGTCTGCAAACATAAGGGCGTATAACTTTTCAACATCTTCAAAGACAAAAACACTACGCTAACATTTGGATCTAAGGAACAACACAGGGTCATTGATAACAAAAGTAAAAATATCGTACTATTAATACATCCTTGTTTTACAAATCAATATCTTGTAAGTTTATCATTAACTTTTACACATGACTTAAGTTGTGAGTACATTGATTGAAAAACATTGGAAAAAGTCACTTAATATTGTTTCTTGCAAAAGCATCCCACAGTTTCCTATATTAAATACTATCGAATGCTTTTGCAAACAGTAAAATCGTTCTTTATGTTTTGATAAATACTTCTGTATTAATGACATTAGAATAAAAAATGTATCCGTAGTTGAATATCCCGATCTAAACCCAGCTTGCAATTCATCAATACTGTTATACTCTTCACACCATAAAGTTAACCTTCTAGATAAAATATGTATAAACACTACACAGAATATAAATTAAGGAGATACCTCAATAATTATTAGGATATGTTACGTTTCCTTTCTTGTGAACAGGTGTTTTAATACTATTACCCCAAACTTGTGGGAAATTACCTGATTCAAAAATATTAATAAACAACTTATTAAGATAAGGCAAGGTATATACAAGTGTGCATTTGTACATTTCAATACAGATTCCGTCTGGACCCGGTGCTCGGTTGTTTTGTACATGGTTAATGCTAAAACTGATCTCATCGTCAGTGATTGGCTGGTTCAAAGATGAGCTATCATTATTGTAATGATATGGTCCAAGACAGGTACCATTACCAGTATATGTCTTTTGAAATCGATACATACAGCCATGCATAAACAGGAGATTTTGTATACAGGTTGCCCATGTATTTCCACCTGCCTCATTGAGGCGTTTCAACATTATATAGCAGTGCTTCGGGTACCTATGGTTTTCCATGCGAGTTACGTTTAGCCAGTATTTAATACAAATAGGAATGTAAAATTGAAAAGACGTAGTCGTCCACATTCTCCTAAAACAAATGGTTCCGATGTATTTCTTGCTAGATTACAATAGTGCTTACACACTGTTATATGAACTCTTTCAACTTTATCAGAATACTTATAACCCCAAAGTTGAGACCCATAGCAAGCATAGAATAGGCTAAACAGTAGCATCAAAAAAGTTGAAAGAATCTAACGTGTCTAGTCTTCACATACGAACGCTGAAATCAAAATACATAAAATTATTTATTACATATATTTATCTAGATTAAGAATCACATGTGTGGATGTACAACATTGATCGATAATATCGATTTGCCTTTGTAGTGCACGGACAGTATCGGAACTATTTTGTTTGTTCGTGATTTGTGAATATTCTCCCTTTCAATGATCCATTTATGTTTAAGAATTGAAAATATGTTTCTGAGGTTGACTTGAAATGGTTTTTACCATTGACACATACGCATTTTCGTCCTTTTTGTTTGGGGGGGGGGGGGGGGGGGGGGGGGGGGGGGGATGGGGGGATTGATTATATGAAATGTGTATGTATACCTATTCATTGCCATCAACTTTCAATTTAAATACATACTCAATATATTTTAACGCTGCTATGATGTTATACGAGACTGTATAAAAACAGTTTATTTTCATTTGTGAAAAGTAAATTGAATAATATATAGCCCTCAATAAGGTGTTGAACTTATAGTCATGGAAAAACAAAAGTCTATGAAATAAAACCGCGTGAATTGGTTGAAATTGCGGATACAAAACATATTATTTTGTGTCATTATCATTCAATAATAGATGTATAACTGAGCGTTGCTTAGCGAAAAAACACCTTAAGGCATTTGCGAGCGTTAAAGAAACAGATCGGCGTGCAAATCCATACCATTTAATCCGCATCTAGGAGTATAGGTAGAGCCCTTTGTTATACTTCGGACAAACAGTATACACCTGGCTCATGTGTGATGTATGTGCGGGTAGATCTTAATCTACACTTGTCGAAAACATTCTAGACAGTAGAAAACAGCTCAATCTATTATGTACACAACATACCGACTCCAGTTAAACAGTGCTGTTAGTACTATAATACTTCATGGCTTACGTAATTTGTAAGACAAAGTTATCATGAAATAATTTCTCAACGGGTGTTGCACTTGCAGGAGGCTGACCTCGGAGATTTACATAGATACTGCTTATTCAGTGGCTATTCTAGATTTTGACAGGGATTGAGATCATGGAGAAATGCATCTTATATCAAAATGGTTTGTATAAGATGACAAGAAGAATATTGGAATCATTGTTTATGTTGTAATCTAATGATATCCTGAAGCAACAATGATTCTAGATATTTTTAGACGATGAGGAAAACGCAGTTTGATGAAAGGGTCTTGACCAGCTGTTAGGTTTATGCTGTATCCGGTGATTCATGTTGGATAATTGTACTTTCAACGATACTTCTGTTAATACGGTGAAAACATGTAGGTTTTACTATGATTTTTTTTCTAGCAAAATTCAATCCATTATTCATTCTAGGCAACTGACTGTCTTTAAATGTAAAGGGTATATTTTAGCTTTTTAATACAATGTCATGCCGCCATGCAGCGGTGGTGTACACTATTTACATGATGCCAACATAATGAAAGATCTGTCTGGTGGTTGTTATTCAATTTGCATCCAAATAAAGATGTTAAATGCTACATGGCATAGGACATTAATGTACAGTTATGCTATATTATATATAAATGGAAATATCGTCTTCATGAATATGTGACTAATGGAATCCTGATAAGCTTATGCATTTGTTCAGTCTGGTCAGAATCGCCCACGTCCATGCGGTTTTACATTCTTCCTGAGAGTAAGTTTGAAAGAAGTGTTAAAAGACATCTTAAGTATAAAATATAAATAATGAAATCGGTATTGATTGAAAACTTCTGTAGGTCGGTTTGGTATTGCATGACACATAGGCTTGTGTGGTTATCTAGTTATCTCAGACGTCATAAATGCAGATTCTTGCAGATCTGAATAATTTACTTGACAAAAACGTACCTAAACAAGATGTTATCTGTTTATCCCAGCTGTCGTAAATACAGAATAATGCAAATATGAATGTTTTATTTGACAAAACACACCTGAACATGTAGTTATATATGTATTTCAACTGCCGTGTCCTCTCCCTCCGATAAACCATGTGTTGTTTGATTATAACAAATTAAAGCAGAACGTTGCTTATCTAAATTTAAACAAGAGAACATGACAACAAATATCATAAATTGTTAAATTAAATTTACTTATATAACAAGGCATACTTCGATTGTGATGCTACTTGTTGTTGTTGTTTGTTAAAAGTCGTTCAACACTTCAGTTATACAACACAGATAGACCGTAGCTTTCGTGGTACTACCCAAACAACCAAGAGTACTAAAGAGTGGGTTTGACTATTGTCAATTGAGAATTGGTAGTGCACTGAAAGAAACTCGGAAACTGATCTCAGATCTTTATAAGGTCGCTATAATCACAAACCACATAGGTTTGGGGAAATTAGATAAATTTGGAATAAGATCTGGCTAAACGATTACTATAAGAAAAGCCAAATCTAAATTCACAGGAAACAAGACTCCAACACCATGTCATACATGTACTTGTATTTCAGCACGAACCTAACATCTTGTTCAAAACACCGTGCTTTAAATTGCACCACCATTCGATGTAGTACTGCTTTACAAGTGAAGTTATACGCTGAATGACTTAAAATGTACTAAAACCATTTTAATAAAATTAAGAATAACTTTCCTATAAATGACTAAATTATTTGAGCGGCGAACATGAATCATGAAATTGACGTCATTTCAGCAATTAATAACACACGTGTATTTTTGACGTCCATTACGACGTCAATATTCGTCATACGACGTTCACATATATATCAAACAAAACTAGACAGGTTTGACTATATGAACATGTTAAATTCCTAAAATCGGAAATGCTGTCACTATTACCGGTTTTCTCATGGAGTGGCCCATATACGAGGAACGTTCGGAAAGTTTTGAGATAACGTCCATTTATCACTGTTCATTTGACAAATCGTAATGAAATTTAAGCATGTATGAGAATATTATATTTTAAAAGCTTATGTTCAGATTATAGTATTGTAATGTCAGTCATATGTTTATACTCGTATCCATAGCAACATGCGTTGTAAAGACCCGACGCAACCCTAAATTTCTCGATAACACTGCACTATATTGAATACACAATCATAATAAAAACGCGCAAAACTTTTAAAACATACATGACGTCATATTTGATTCATAACCTCATTTGCTGAAAGTATTACGGAAGTAATAATTTAAATACAAGCACCTAGAGAATCATACTTACTAAGCGCATAATGCAGACGCAAACAAAAGAGGATCAGCGGAATTTCATTTAAAAAATGGGTCACTTCGGGAAAACGCCACCGAAAACAAAGGAGCTGTTGGAGAGGATTTATAACTGAGAATATGTGAGCAGGGAACTTGTGGATAGATATAATGAGAATTTCCGTGACGGTAGAACATGTACAAAGTACAAACACATATCTTTTCGTTCGTTTGTGGTTGATGAAAAGGTTGCGATTATGTAAAGAACGCGCTTAATATAGATCGGCGAATGACTGTGAAGGATATTGCAAATTTGTGCTATATTGGTGAAACGACTCATCGTTAAACGCTTTTAAGCTCCGTTTTCACTACTTAACACTTTATTTCCATGATGAACAGTTAAATAATCCACAATTGCACTTTTAAATCCTCAAATAAGAGCTTGAATCGACATGACACATTTATTTCAATCAATGTACACATTTGTCGGTGTGCACGTAGTGACGTCACTGCAAAACTGGCAGATTACGTCTTTCAGATCTCTCCGCTTCTGAGCTAAAAACTAAATGAGCTGCACAGGGGTATTGTCGTTTAAAAACGAAATTATCGCCGAGTATATAATATATAGTTTAATAAACATTGTTTTCATGATTTGGGAATTAAATCCCTCGTGAAAGAGATTCTTGCGATATAAAAACTCTTGCGCTATGGCGCACTCGTTTTTATATCGCAAGAATCTCTTCCACTTGGGATTTAAATCCCGTATCATGAAAACAATGCTAATTAAACTCTATATATCAATAGAAAGGGGTAGGTTGAACACATGTCATCAAAACAATTTGACCGTGTAAATTAATGTTATGCCTCACCTTTATCAAGATGCCCAAACTTCGGTCATAACCATTATCCGGACATGAACAATTTAATCGATATTATAATACAAATAGAAAATAATGTAGGCACGATATTTATTACTTGAAAATGATAAACTTGCTGCTAAATTAAAACTTTAAAACGTTTCATAAATGTATTTAATGCTAAACCATGAGATACTGGGCCCCATGGGAGATTAGTGTCCAGTCACACTCACAAAATAAAGTCTTTACTTACTTACTTACTTACTATCAGGGAGGTATAATCCATATCACCCACACTGTGAGTGATATATGCATGACGTCATTTTCCTAGTTTCCGGTCATGTTATACTACACACGTTATACGAAAAAAAAACATGAATGGGTTTTTTCGCTTAAATAGAAATCTATAAGAAATATGTTTTCCCGTTCGTTAAAAAAACCGACAGCATTAGCCTTCTACGCCCGAAACTAAATTTTGACTGTATCGTAGCCAAAGAAGGACGTGACGTCATTTCCGCTACACTTCATCTTGGCGTAACGTCAATGGAGCGACGTCGTTTCCCGCAAAAAAGTGGTATCAACATAAAAGACCCCAAATTCCTATACATGAGCTATTGACTCAATCATTCAAAGTATAATTATTTATCAAACATTGTGGCAAAAGGATAACTTTCTCATAAGGAGCAATTGTTCTTGTTGCGACAATCTTTTCCTAAACCATAGGCCTCAGAAACCGTCTCTAATAGGGAAAGGGTTTAGCAGAAATGTGACCCCTTACATAATTTGTTCCAGTCATATTGACTGCTTGAAAAAGGCAGTCCCCAGGTGGCATCAGAAAAGGGCTGATCTATTTGCTTCTTTACCATAATGCAGGTGATCGATTAAGGATCATCTTGGCCCTCATGTTTTAACCTCGTTCATTATAAATGTATTCCTTGATTTTCTGAAAGTCTTTACTTTATTATTTTCTGTTCGTAATAATAGACGACAGCAATAAGAATTGCAAATATGTTTTGATAATGCAAGCCACATGCCATTAACATTATTATTGTCTAGTCAATTACTTATAAATCCTTATTTATGGCCAAAGTATGCTCTTAAATTTTTGTTTATAATTATCTTGCGTTTTTTCGTAAATAGGTAGCACCTATAGATATATTATATAAGAAATACGTAATGGGTATATTATTGTCGTATACAAGCATTGTCATGTGATAAAAACCTCATCTTATCTATACCCATGTATAAGTCCGTATTCCGTAAAGTTAACAAATCGGACTTATTGTCATTGTCTGACATTGTGTAGTAAACAAATATATTCACACAGATTAGTCCGCTCGTGAACAGAAGATTTGTTTGTTTTGAGTGGATATGGAATATATTTCAACTCGAAGTGATATAATTTTAACATTTTCATTTGCGCTACGCGCTCGTGAAAATATTCAATTGTATCACTTCTCGATGAGATATATTCCATATCCACTCAAAACAAACAAATATCCTCTATGTATTATCGAAGCGAATGTTTCTGTTTTAAATTTTAGACCTTTTCCACAACATACGCACTTTGACGCATCTGCAGCATACGACTTTTTAAAACAATTTCTAGGTGTGTCACTTTGTTATAAACTCTTTCCAATACATGTCTGATTCGTTTATAGAAATGTTCCATGTGTTGGTCTGGATGTCTCACCGTTCAATTGCTTGAAGTTAAGCCCCTGAGGTAAATATAGACTGAATGAAGCGCATGAGAGATGTGTGCACATCCCTCTTTAGGTAATGATAAAACAGAGATACAATAACCCTTTCTCACATACAACAAATCTGCAATAGACGATTTTAAAAGTCTAATAAAAAATAAGCAAATTCTCTAAAAGTGGAAGAGTTACGAGTTAAAATCATAGTGCGTAAATTCTCCTTTTGCAAAAATGTATTAAAAAGTCGTCTGCTGCAGGGGCGTTAGAAAGCGTCTGTACGCGGGAAAGAGAGGATGAACACCCCAAATCGGCGGGAGCGGCTTCTGTACAAAACCGAAACAAAGGGTTATGAGAATGTTTTTCAATCAACATGCGTCATCAACCCAGTACACATTTGCTATAAACACTGTCGGTCCGTGGTTCAAGTAAGGAGAAACCGTCAAGGGAATTAGTTAGACGTTTGAGTTAGCTAAGAACAAGAACAATAAGATGAAACTCACGGCAGCATTCTTGCTTTTGAGTTTGGTTATTTGCAGCACATTTCTGAACGCGGAATCAAAACGTGGACGAGGAAATAGTATGTAAAAATAATTTATTTCTATTGATTACAATTATTTTACCTTGCAATTAACCAATCATTAACATTATCTTTGCTTTCAGTAAAAGATTTATATTAAAATTTATTTAAAAAGTATGTTTTTCTTTTTTTTTTATTGAATTATTGATATACTCTTATATATTTTATCTATTAAATATTGTTTAATATTTCGTTCAATTGTTATGCAACGTTTGTCTTCTTCAATGGCTTATCAGTCTATTTATTTCACGAAGAATGTTTACTTATCTATTAAATTCCGTTTAAATAATGTACAGCTGTCATGTATTTTTCCTATTGCTAATTTCAAATGAAATGGGCTTTAAATAATATGTTCTTTAAGACTGTCCAGTACATAAAGAACTTCAATCATAATTTATCTCAGAAAATGTTTTTAAGCGCCGGAATATGTACACATAAATATTTATATTTCAAACCAAAGACCATGTAATTTAAAAACGGTTTAGTATATGAATTGTTAAAATACTAAATAAAGTATAAAGTTATATTATTTCGGGTACTTGTTCTTCCATTATATTGACTTAATTTTTTGAATGCCTATTTCACATTCAACAATGTATACTTTCAGTACTATCATCATATAAATCACTGAATTGATTCTGAGTTTTAAAACATTTGAATTTGGCAAATTGGAGGAAACGTTAGCTTCGCTTCTATTGAATCCGTTCTTGAAATCTATTAAAATGTTTCATTAGTTTTTCAAAACTGTTTCCAAATTTGAATAGTCTAAATATACAGATTCTGCATGTTTGTGAATTTTAACCCATCTTCTGCTGACGATTTTTAAAAACACTATATCGAAAATAATACAATTGTGAGGGGAAAATTTCACAAAATTTCTAAATCTTTCCAATAATAATACTTTCATTGCTGGCTTTTCCATAATTGTGCCTAGATGTTTACAAAGTAATATGCTACAGATTTGTTATATGTCGGAAAATGTCATGCAGTTGCTTGGAAAGAATGTTATATGAAGTACTTGTGTAAGAAAGCCACGAAACATATAAGTAGGTGAACTGGCCTTCGTGATATGACTGAAAAATTGTTGAAAACGGCGTTAAACTCCAATCAATCAATAGAAATACGACATGACTCTGTAATTAAAACTTATGAAAGTGTAGAAACTATTCTGCAATTAAACCTTCCCCTTATATAATTAATCTGCAGTAAAAATAGGGAATACCTCTTAAATACGAGTTTAATTATTGAATATAGAGTTCGAATCACTTTGACTATTTTTTGTCAAATTCATGCGCTGCTGCTAAAGTCGTCTGCTGCAGATGCGTTAACCTGCGCCTATATATTGTATTTAGGGTCAACACTCAAGAAATTGAAGATATTTGATCCGCGCTGAGCGATTTGATGCCGGTAGAGGTATAGATAATGATTTCTGAAACAGAAAAGTGTCTATCCGAGTAAGCCTGCCTGGCACGCTTTGGCTGATCCGGATCGATACTTTACGCAGAGTGCACAATGTTGGTTTTCTCGCGGAACACGTCTCATTTAATTTTAGATTTTAAATGATCAGGATTGATTGATTGTTTGGTGTTTTACGCCGCTTTCAACAAGTTATCAGTTATATTACGGCGTTTCATGGGTAAGTTACCAGTAGTAATGATCCATTTATCCTGACACCAGCCAGTCAGTCTTAATGCTTACCCTGCAAGGACGGCAGCCATTACCATCATTTTTAAAGTCGTTGGTATGACCAAATGCTTAAGAGCCAAATATAGATTATAATGAAAAACAAACCTGTTTTATTCTTTCCACAGGACGTCGCAGGCAAGTAATCACAGAAGCTCCGACTGCAACTACAACCACAGAAGCTCCGACTACAACTACAACCACAGAAGCTCCGACTACAACTACAACCACAGAAGCTCCGACTACAACTACAACAACAGAAGCTCCGACTACAACTACAACCACAGAAGCTCCGACTACAACTACAACCACAGAAGCTCCGACTACAACTACAACCACACAAGCTCCTCCCAACGAGTGTACGTGTTGTGGTACAAGAAGGAATAGACGTCCCTGTTGTAACAAAGGATACAGCTTCGGATTAAGGTGTGGTTGTTGTGCCCCACTTAACACACCGAAGCCAAAACCTACGTGCTCCTGCTGTCGAGGAAGGGGGCGTCAACGTATAAATTGCTGCAGGAGAAGCTCTGGACAGGGACTCTTTTGTAACTGCTGCCAATGATGATTTAAAAAATAACAATAAATACCTGAACTACTATATGAGTCATTGCATGAGAAAAGGAATAACATTTCTGAACAGTGTAGGTTCAGTTAATATTGTCCGCTTTATACGCATATACACAAAGTAACAGTATCTTTAACAAGCATGTATAAGTAATAAATATTAAGTAAACAGTAATCAGACTATGCGGATCCACAGGATCAGCTTGATCTATACTGTTCACTCATAACCATGTGTACATTTATCTCATGCGCTGGCACATATGAGATGTGCTATATAACAAAGACATTCAATGCAGTTGCGACTTGTGTGAATTAAGATCATCCGATCTGGTCTAATCTGTATTTTCACTGGTCTTTAATAAGTTACCGAATACTTCAGTAAGCTTCCTGCAAAAAGATTATATTGGTGTTAGGACAAAAGCAAAATTAAACATCTGATTGAAATATTTCAATCAGAAGTTTAATTTTGCTTTTGTCCTAACACCAATATAGTAACTGCACATTTCAAGATGTTTTTAAGACTAGAAAACAATCTCAATTTCTAGTTTCCATTTTTGGCCCTGGGCTTTAGTCCCTGGTCATAGTAGTAAAATAATAAGATTCCAGATCACAAGAGGCGGCTCATATAACAAACATACTGACGTAACGTAATGTCTATGATATCAATTTTACTACCTGACAACATTGACTGTAACCACAATCAGCATCGAATCGTTTCTCATATACAACAATTCTGAAACCGATTACTTTTAAAACATCTATGCAAACATAAATAAATCCTCTATAAATGAAAGCGTCTATTTTTAGAAAATTTAAAAGACTGTGGCAAATGGAGAAATTGCTCATTGTGAGCAATTTCTACTTTTTGTCAAATTATTTTTGAAAATCGCCTGCTTCAGAAAATATCTGTATGTAGGAAAGGGTAATGTTAAATGCGTAAACAGTGTTTTGGGCTTTACTTTAATTCGAAAAGATAATGACTCACAGGTCGATATTGAACCATTAGTCACTTAGTTGTATTTTTTATTTGATCCCAGAAACCCGAACATCTTGTAGCACCCATCCTTCCGAGAGACAATCCTCACACCCGATGACACCCTCATCGTTTTGACCACCTGGGATCAATTTTCCCGCTAAGCTATTTCCGAAAGTAGATTACGCGTCGTCATTTAAAAATCAAGTGACGTAGTAACCCACTAAATTTTAATTAGTGCGTGCTGTTTCGAATTCTGACCACAGCAATTTAAAAATTGGTTATTTAACAACCGGAAAAATATCCATACATTGAATCACAGGAGTCGGGGTTAACGATATTATGTTTCTCAACAAGCACGTGTTATGTTTACTTCATGATTGTTAACCCGCTTATGCCAATCTAGAGAAAGGTCAAATACAAAGAGCAGTTTGTGCCTTTAGGATGTTTCCACGCAAGCGGCGCAAGTACTGGTTACGTCTTCAAGAAACAGTCATCGAGCGTGATTATTATAAGCTTAAAGCTTGTTTTGTAATCGACGAATAAAAATTAGTTTAAATCTATCGATATCATATAAAGGCACAATAACGTACAACTACTATTTATATATCTTTGTCAGAATATGCTTTGAGGTCTACATAACTTGGATGCGGATGGTGAAGGCACACATGAGTGTTCGATGTAAGAAGATGCAATTAGATCCCAAATCGTCAGAAGCGGTTTGTATAAGACACCAAATCAAAAACCATCATTGTGTCACCTCATGACTGACTCGGTGGTGAAGTGGTGGAGCGTTCACCTCGGGTGCTGGAGGTCGAGAACCGCGGTCGGATCATACCAAATACTTTTAAAATTGTTTGAATGGTTTTCCCTCCTTGAAGCTCAGTGTTGTTGAGAAAACAAATACGACTGATTCACTGATGTCGGTGTAAATGAACCAGTAGTACTGGTAATTTACCCTGAAACCACCATGCTATAACTGAAAGGTTGGTGAGCCGTTTAAAATAATACACAAACAAAACCACAACAATTTATTTAAACATAACTATTTTAAGCTGAAAGAGTTAACCATTACAACATACAATATATACAAGCTATACTCGCCATAGTGCAATGCAATTGTGTGTTTGTAAGGGAATATTATGTAGCGATACGTTGGTTGTATTGTTCTACGAGGACTGTACGAAAGTTCATAGCTCGCGAGTCCGAGTATAACTTTTAATGCAGAATAAAGAAATTAATCAAATTTAAATATTTTCAATAACGAAATAACATATTTTAAATATGATATAACATTTGGCACTGACGTCCCACTACCGAATATTGAATATCGTGAACTCATATTTCAATAACGAAACATACTATTTCAGCAATGACCCATTACCGTATTTTTAATATCCGTCGTGTTGTGTTTGCGCGCGTGAAAATCTGCATGTGTTTACACAGGAAAATGCGTAAGAATATTATAAATGAGATTTTTGTATTCCTTCTTGCCCGTTTCCCACATAAAACTTATCTTAAGACGGCTACTTTGTAAAACAAACATTTTAGGACGAATTGCCCACTAAGGGACTGATTTGGTTCCGGTGTAACGTGAAATTTTAAAGTCCATGAAAAAAACGAGACGTACTACAAATGCGCATGCGCACCGGAAGTGTAAGTCAGCCGGCATGTAGCCATGAAATTTACGAGACGGAAGAATATGTTGTGCATAGAATACGGGTTAAACTATAAAGGTAGGTGGATTCATGTCCTTCGTTATGATATATTTATGGGAGTTTATCCATTACTCCGCCCTCAATGATTTATGTGTATGTTACTGTACCTTTGGCTATTATCAGAATAATATAATTCATCTCCAGTCATTTTACCTGGAAACGCCCAGCTTTAAACATTTATAAACAGAAAAACTTTTCATGCTGATAAGTTTCGACTTATTTGGTCTCTACTACTACATCATACATGAACTACACTGATTGATTGATTTATTGGGTTTAACTGTTAACGCTGTTTTAAAAAAAAATCAGTCATATCATTCACAGCGGCAAGTTCATCTACTCATATGTTTCCTAGTTTGCTCACACAACATACTTTCCAAGCAACTGGCTGCTTAACCCTTTTCCTCATACGACAATTCTGAAGCAGACAACTTTGAACATATTTTGTCAAAAAATCGAAAATCTCTTAAATTTATATATACTAAAAGTTGAAAACATTGTGTCAAAAGGAGAAATTGCTCGTGTTGAGCTATTTCTTCTTTTGTCGCAATGTTTTCAAAAAGGCATCAAAAAGCGTCTATATGAGGGATAAGGTTAACAGCTTTTCCAAATAGGATGTTTTAGTCTGTTGCAGATGCGTAAAAATGTGGCTACAGACCTGTGGGAAAGAATGATCTTCAATAAATGAAGCAATAATCTGATTTGAAGTTTAATAGTCAAATTTATTTTATTTGCTTTGTCCAAGAAAAGACATTTTAGTCTGTAATTTTTGTTTAAGAATAATCAGACGAAAATGTATAAATATGCAGGTGATTAACAGATATTTATCTTCATGTATTTGTAAAAATTACGCTATGGTTGTTTTTCATAGAGCACCGCTTATACAACGACCTCATTTACCCATTTATTTCCGGTTTATTTCCATACAGCACACATAGCAGTGAACAAATAATACAGACGTTTGATTGCTCACTTTATCATCTGTTATGAATTTGGCACCAAGATAGGAAAGAAGTGAACAATGAGTTTACAGGATTTCTTTATATGAAGGACTAAAAGTGATCAAGGTAAGCAAGTTATTGTGTATCCGTGTCCATCTGTTGTCTTTGTGAACAAATAGATTTTTTTTCGTATGAACCTTTGCTAAAGTTCGTGGACAGATTTATGAATTATTTGGTCTAAATAAATATGTGTTACTGGTATATCTATCCTCTTTTCACTTAAACCACTACGTCTAGATTATTGCTTTGACATACTGCAATACTTTTTTTCATCATATTGAGTAGTAATCACTCCTGAAAATGATGAACATTGACAGAGGACTATCAATCTGTGGTCGTATTTAATTGATTGATTGATTGGGGTATAACACCGTTTTTAACAATTTCTCAGTTATATCACGGCGGCCAGTTCACCTATTCATGCATTTCCTGGTTTTCTCACACCAGTACTCCACAACCATCTTCCCAAGCAACTGGCTGCTTTTCCACATAGACTTAGCCCATTGGTGGAAGACGAATGACGCATGTCACATTGACTTTTGTCAATCGTCGGAAAGAAAGTTGGCCGCGCCAGGATTCGAACTCACAACCCCTTGATTGACAGCCCGCGTTGCTACCGACTGAGCTACCGGGGCTCGGCTGGTTGTATTTAAACGCTTGCTCTATCATTCTTTCTAGAACATCTGCTTCAAGAGCAGCAGACCTCTGTTGGGTCATAGGGCTGCATATATATTTTTTTTTAGTGAACTGGGTATTTACCCAAATGATTCTCAGATAATTGCATTTTTCTAAATTGAGTAGCAGAGATAATTTCACTAAATTGCATTTTTGTACAGCTTAAGAGACATAATGAGCAAAGTCTCCTTTTCTCACAATATTTCAGTTTAGTTTAACAAATGCTTTCTGGCAATTCTATATATTTGGGGATTCCTCGTTTTAACTTTTTTTTTTTAAATTAGGTTTAATCTGTATGAGGCTATCAATTTGTTTTCTTTGTGTATAGCTTTGACAATGTGAATGGCCAAGTTACTGTGTGATAGGAGGCTTTTTCATACGTTTAATCAAGTTTATTGGACAAATTAGTGTTATGACCTATTAACTGGTGTTGTTAATGTCAATTCAAGAGACACTCGGTTAACTGTTAGCTTTTTAGCTCTACTGGCAGCTTATGGGATGGCATTGTGTGCTTCTGTAAACAATTGCCTGTGAACACAATAAAGTCTTTAGTTTTAATTGTATCTCTAACAAGCTTATACAGTAGTAAGATATCCATGAGAGCTCGGTTCCTTTTGAATACCAGCCAGAGCAATAGAGGCTCCATTTACTATCTGATCTTCACCCAATTTAGATAGAAGTTAAATATTGATGAGAGCTTGGTTCCTTTCGGAAATCAGCCAGATGTTGTTGCATGACTGGATTATGGCCCTTGAAATTGTCAAAATTGTCATCATACAGCTTGTGAACACAATAGTTTAGTTTAAACATATTTTATTCAATATAGTAAGGACACAAACAACAATACAAACAATAAGTGAGAAAAGGATTGGAACGAAAGCTAAACGCCTATATAGTTCCTCTCCATAAGGTGATTGAACAGTTGTTTACAGAGTGCAATATAAATATACAAAGTGTATTGAGTAACTAACCATGAAAAGAAAAAAAATAGAGAGATCTATATATTGCTTTTAAACAAGTGAAAGATGGAGTGGGGCCAGATTATGATATATTATTATAGTTGTATCATAAACTGATATATTTATAAGCAGATATCTTTCAGCATCCCTTGACCTTGGTTTTCAAATAAATATAATATACTATATATTGATGTAGTAGTTGGTTCTTATTTTGGTATTTATGGCCCTTAAAATTGTCAAAATTGCTATAATACAGCCTGTGAACACAATAGGGCCTCCATTAACTATCTGTTTTTCACCATACATGCATGCTCTTGATTGAAAATGACCAAAGAACCATGCCAGTAGAGCATAGCCCTCATGGACCTCTTGTTTGGTCTTTGATTGGACATATTTGAATTATGAATATAGACCAGACTTGAAATTTCACTGAAAAATAAGATCTCTAATTCCTCATGGCTATTTGAATTATTTTTATTCTGATTTCACCTTTAATTATCATAAAATGTTATTGGTTAAATCTTACCTGAAGTGATTTGTTTATAAAATAGTGAATGTAATGCAACAACCTCCATATTATAAGGATTTTATACCATTCTTGAATTATATATATATATATATATATATATATGAGACGTGAAATTTCACCAAGAACAAGGATGTCTATTTTCTCATGACTATATGAATTATTTTATTCTATATTTAACGGTAATTATTATAAAGTATTATTGTTAAATTCTGAAATGAAGCCATTTCTGTATAAAATAGTCATTATACTAAAACAAATACCTTTACATGGCTTGTATAACAATCTTGAATTATAAACATACATCTAAGACTTGAAATTTCACTGTAAAGTAAGATCTCTCATTCATCATGGCTATTTGAATTATTTTTGATTTACAACTATCCATATTATAAGGTTTTTATACCATTCTTGAATTATATATATTTGGGAGACGTTAAGTTTCTCTGAAAATTATGATCTCCCATTTCTCATGGCTATTTGAATTATTTTTATTCTGATTTCCCCATTATTTATAATCAAATGTTATTGTTTAAATTTTACCTGAAGTGATTTGTTTATGAAATAGTGAATGTAATGCAACAACTATCCATATTATAAGGATTTTATACCATTCTTTAATTATACATTATGTATAATTAAAGAATGGTATAAAATCCTTATAATATGGATAGTTGTTGCATTACATTCACTATTTCATAAACAAATCACTGAAAATTATGATCTCCCATTTCTCATGGCTATTTGAATTATTTTTATTCTGATTTAGCTGATAATTATAATAAAATTTTATTGTTTAAATGTTACCCGAAGTGATTTGTTTATGAAATAATGAATGTAATGCAACAACTATCCATATTATAAGGATTTGATACCATTCTTGAATTATACATATATATATATCAGACTTTAAATTTCACTGAGAATGATGATCTTTATTTTCTCACGACTATTTTAATTATTTTATTCTAAATTGTCCGGTAATTTGTATACAATGTTATTGTTCAATTCTGAAATAGTCATTAATACTGAAACAAATACCCTTACATGACTTTTATACCAATCTTGAATTATAAATATACATCTAAGACTTGAAATGTAATCCGCTAAGTACGATCTCTCATTCATCATGGCTATTTAAATTATTTCATTCTGATTTCACTGATAATTATAATAAAATTTGATTTTTATGCCCCGGCATACAAAGTATGAGGGGCATATAGTTTTCTGGTCTGTTAGTCCGTCCGTTCGTCCGTTCGTCCGTCCCGCTCAGGTTAAAGTTTTTGGTCAAGTTAGATTTTAGTGAAGTTGATGTACTATCATTATGAAACTTCAGGTAAAAAAACGACTATCCATCATATAAGGTTTTTATACCATTCTTGAATTATGTATATATATATGAGACAGGAAATTTCACTGAAAATTATGATCTCCCATTTCTCATGGCTATTTGAATTATTTTTATTCTGATTTCACCATTAATTATAATGAAATGTTATTGTTTAAATCTGACCGGAAGTGACTTCTGTATAAAATAGTGATTGTAATGCAACGACTTTCCATATTATAAGGTTTTTATACCATTCTTTAATTATACATATATATCAGACTTGAAATTTCATTGAAAATTATGATCTCCCATTTTTCATGGCTATTTGAATTATATTTATTCTGATTTCACTGATAATTATACTAAAATGTTATTTTTTAAATCTGACCAGAAGTGACTTCTGTACAAAATAGTGATTGTAATGCAACAACTATCCATATTTAAGTTTTTTTTATACCATTCTTGAATTATATATATATATATATGAGACGTGAAATTTCACGGACAATTATGATCTCCCATTTCTCATGGCTGTTTGAATTATTTTTATTCTGATTTCACTGATAATAATAATAAAATGTTATTGTTTAAATTTTACCTGAAGTGATTTGTTTATGAAATAGTGAATGTAATGCAACAACTATCCATATTATAAGGATTTTATACCATTCTTTAATTATACATATATATCAGACTTGAAATTTCACTTTATACATCCCTTTCCAACCATGACACCTATATAAACAATCAAGTTTAATAACTCTTTCCAGCATATAATGCAAATTATGGCTTTTTATTACTTAAAAATTCTGGTTAATGTATTTTCATTGATATAGCTCAGTTAACCATGTGCACTAATGATATTGACTTGAAACTTCATTCATGTCTTCAGGGGTGTCAGACAGTCAAGTTAGATAATTCTTGTATGAATTAAGTACAAATAATGGCCCATGTTTGACTTTGACAATTTGGTTAAAGTTTTGCATGCATGGTACTTTCATGCACATATCTCAGTACCCCCCTCAGGGATTTATTTCAAACTTCAATATAGGCTTTAACCCTTTCCCTCATATAAACGCTTTCTGACGCCTCTGCAGCAGACGGCTTTTTGAAAACATAGTGACAAAAGAAGAAATTGCACAAAACGTGCAATTTCTCCTTTTGACACAATGTTTTCTACTTTTAGTCATAGGTTATCCGTTCAATTATAGAGATATTCCATTATTTGAAAAAGTATGTTCAAAGTCGTCTGCTGCAGAATTGCCGTATGAGGGAAAGGGTTAAAGGTATCAAACATTCAAGTTAGGTAACTCCTGACTGATTTTAATATAAATTATGGCCCTTGTTGAAGAAATTTGGGTTAAAATCTCACAAACAGCAGATGCTATTCGATCAAGACTTATCCAACTTAATTTATAGTTCTATACTATCAACCCACTATCTCAGTAACAACTGTTAAATATAGTATCAAATGGCCAAATAGTCGAGCATGTTGTCTTGAAGACAGCTCTTGTTAAAAAGTATTCTACTGCATTTATTGTCAAACGTCGTCTTCAGGTGGGAAAGGATTAAATCCGGTGAGCAGTTAAGGCCACAATTTGAATACTTGTTTACAGGATTCGAGTTATTTGGTATATTATATTCCTTATGCTACGCTTAACTATTACTAATGAGTAAATTAATAAATACAATCATTAATGTAGGTCAACAAGAATCAATAAGTTAATTTAATAATACTGCACTAATTTATCTTTATAACCCATCATAAAGCTTGAAATGATTTCTTTTTATTCTTTTTTTGTAGACTGCTGAATGTCTAGTTAATGACATGCCTTCCTGGTTGTGCCGGCAGGTCCATGTTACTGACAGTACAGAGAGTATGTTAACCAGAGGCTCCTCCGAGATGGAGAAAGACAGATGGATAAATGCAGTGCATTTAATTGTTTAAAACCTCGTGGAAAAAGCAAGTGGTTTCAGTGTGACATTTGTGCCCGTTTAATGCACCAACGTTGCAACTCAAAAGTGTTTGCAGGGGAATTTTTTACATGTGTTATTTGTGACTTACAATATTCTTAGGAAAATAAATTGTTTGTATGTATGTTAAGTATTATTATAATCAGGGTTGGCAAAGTATTGAAATGGGCAATACTGGGCAATACCGGGTAATATGATTTGTTAACCTTTTTTTTACAGAGAATAGTTCAGACATGCTATGATTACATTGTATTATTGCTAAATATATACACAGAAACAACCTTAGGGAAAATGCAGGCACAATTGTATAGATGAAAGGGCTAAATATTGTTAAATAAACATATTTTTTTGACATTTCCTAATCTGTATAATTAGTCATGTACATGTAAGTATCTATGAAGGTGTGAAAACATTGTTTTACAATTAAACAAAATTTGGTTATAACTCATGATTTCATTCAACATGTTCAAGTACAAAAAGTGCATGATTTAGATTTTCTTGACCAATACTCACTAAGATTAATACAGTATCTAATAAGGGCCTTAGGCAGACTTATAAAACACATCTTTATTGAAGTTTTAACTTTACAAAACAAGTAAAAAATACTAGTATTTCATATTGCCCAGTATTACCCAGTAAAACCCGGGTTTTCCCAGTATTGCCCACTGGGCTGGGCAATACTCATAAAACCCGGGTTTTTGCCAACCCTGATTATAATGATTCACTGTTTTAACCCTCTCCCTCATACGATGATTTTGCAGCAGAATTTATTTTGTCAAAACATAACCTATGACAAAAAGTGAAAAACAAAAAGTGAAAAACTGAGGCAAAAGGAGAAATTGCATCACTTGTGCAATTTCTTCTTTTGTCACTATGTTTTCAAAAAGCTGTCTGCTTGCAGAAGCACCAGAAAGCTTCTATGAGGAAAGGGTTAACACATAATGAGAAAACATTTGTTTTGAAAAAAGCAGGGCTTTAGTAAATCGTGTTTTCAGACAATTTCTTTTTTTTTTAAATTTAAGTTACAGGGATAATTCTACACCTTAATTTTTTTATATATAGGAGTCACTGTGTCGGTTGGTCGGAAGCCATATTGAAGCCGAAGCCATATTTTGTCAGGCCTATTTCTTACAAACCACTGGGTGGAATTCAATAAAATCTTGCATGAAGCTTCTATACCATGAGGAGATGTGCATATTCTAAAGGTCCTACAATTGCATGTTATTTGACAGAGTTATGGCCCTTTTACTTATTTAGTTATGGTGTAGGTCAAGGTGCTGTTTTGGGGGTATTTGTATCATCTTCAGTGATAGTTCTAGTTAAGATTAGTTTTTGCTTTAATCTGTATGCACAATAAACATCTAAGCTTAGATACTTTATATTCATTGGATCTTGTTTGATTTAATGTAAACAACTTAACCAACACAAATGTTAATAGTTGCTTTATTTAATTTTAATTTGCTTTTGAGTACTCATCATCTTAAAAAGAATTTTTGTGACAAATCATTTTGCTTTTTTTAGTAAAAAGACTTCTTATCTGTAGCCCTAAAATCGATAGCCATAATATTTAAATATGTCATTGGTTGTTACTTGTTAGACATACCTTTTCTCGGAATACATCTTTGTTATTATTATATGAGCCGTCCCATTAGGAAACCAACATTATGGACTCTGCATAATGTATGGACCCAGATCAATCAGTTCAGGCAGGCTAATCAGGGCCAACACATTCTGCCTCGGGAGCATAGAGGTAGAGACTCTAGAGTAATGTATCATGAAACAGAACATCCACAGGAGAAGCAAAGTGTCTGTCCTGGTTAGCCTGTGCGGCTGTTAGACATACCTTTTCTCGGAATACATCTTTGTTATTATTATATGAGCCGTCCCATTAGGAAACCAACATTATGGACTCTGCATAATGTATGGACCCAGATCAATCAGTTCAGGCAGGCTAATCCGGGCCAACACATTCTGCCTCGGGAGCATAGAGGTAGAGACTCTAGAGTAATGTATCATGAAACAGAACATCCACAGGAGAAGCAAAGTGTCTGTCCTGGTTAGCCTGTGCGGCATGCTTATGCTGATCCCGGTTAATGCTTTACGTAGAGACCACAATGTTGGTAAATTTCACGGTGGAACGCTCATATATTTATGGGTTTATTAAGGTTTAAGTATATACATTTTATATAATTGCCAAATTATTAAACAATATAATACATTTTAGGAAAATACTTGTTATAGTTTTTTCTGTAACCCAAGTTTTTACCACCAACAACTGGCATCAACTTTCTCTTCATGTACTCCACCTGACATTTTCCCTATGCAATTGGCTTTCCTTCCCACATATCCAAGCCCCGGTAACTAAGTCGGTACCCGGCCGGGTAGCTCAATTGGTAGCGTATCTGACTTGTGATCTGGAGGTCACGGGTTCGATACCCGGTTGCGGCGACATTCTTTCGGGCGATGTTTTCCATTGCCTCTCACCTGTGATCTATGTGAGAAAGTAGTCAGTGGCTTCGAAAGAATGTTGTGTAAGTACTGGTGTGGGAAAGCCAGGAAAACATGGGTAGGTGCACTGACCGCCGTGATATGACCAAAGCTGTTGAAAGCGGCGTTAAACTCCAAACAAACAAACAAACAAAAGCTAAGTCGGTAGCGACGTGGGCTGTCAATCCAGGGGTTGCAAGTTCGTATCCCGTCATTTGTCTTTCACCAATGTGCTAAGTCTTATGTGGAAAACCAGCCAGTTGCTTGAGAAGTTTGTTGTGTGGAGTACAGGTGTGAGAAAACAAGGAAACACATGAGTAGGTGAACTGGCCGCCGTGATATGACTGAAACAATGTTAAAAACGGCCTTAAACCCCAATCAATCAATTCCTTCCCACATATACTAGTTAAGTCTAGCCCAGTTGGTCAAGCTTGTTCAAGCGTGTTCGATCACCTGCAGGGGTAACCAAACAAATAAATTACGCGTTTTACTCTTTGCCTCATATAGACGCTTTCTGACGCCTCTGCAGCAGACAGCTTTTTGAAAACATAGTGGCAAAAGAAGAAATTTCTCAAAACGAGCAATTTCTCCTTTTTCCACAATGTTTTCCACTTTTAGTCATCCAGGTTATCCATTCAATTAGAAATTTTCGTTTTTTGACGAAACATGTTCAAAGTCGTATGCTGCAGAATTAACGTATGAGGGAAAGGGTTAAAAATGGCAGCAATGGCTGCTTTCCTTGACGCTCAGGTTTACGGAGATTACATTACGACTTACTGCATGGCAGTTGTCCGGATAAATGGACCAATTGTACTTGTAACATAATTGATATTATAATACAAACTAGAGTACTATAGTATCACATTTTAATGTTGAAAGCGGCGTAAAACCCCAATAATATATAAATAAATAAATAAGAATCACATTTAGGTCCTTTTGCATGATTTTACGCATTAACATGTAATCTCTTTTTTCTCACGGCGATAAATCTTGTATTTCTCACGACGTAGCGTGAATTTCACGAGACTTCCGGTTGGTCTCGTGTTTTTCATGATCTCGACAAATTCACGCTACACCGGTGTATGGAGGATGGGACTCCCTATTGTCGGTGTACTTACGTTTTAAAAAAAGCAAACTTAACTGTAAATTATATCGAGTGTCACTCGTTCCTTTTAATATCCTTGTTAATTAACTTACACAAAATAATCATTCACTTCTGTGCAAAGTTCCAAAAATCGAGTCCATCCGCAAACATTATGAAATTGACATTCAAGGGAGGCAATCACTCACCGGTGTGTAACACAGTATATGACTAAGAAGTTTAAAAATAGCATATGTTAAATTTATAACCACCACAAACATACAGGCCAAAAAAACAAAAAATCATTTTTTAGAATTTTGGTCCTTAATTTCTTCCGTGTTTTCTATAGTCGAGAAAACTTTACGGAATGTAATCATGTGACTTCAAATTCCTATGATGTCATAAGCAGTTAATAGACAACATGTTCAAATGTGAAAGAAAAAATTAATAACACGTTTTCTACTAAAAAAATGACGATTTTGTTGGTGAGGGGTCAATATGTTAATTATACATATATATCAGACTTGAAATTTCACTTTATACATCCCTTTCCAACCATGACACCTATATAAACAATCAAGTTTAATAACTCTTTCCAGCATATAATGCAAATTATGGCTTTTTATTACTTAAAAATTCGGGTTAATGTATTTTCATTGATATAGCTCAGTTAACCATGTGCACTAATGATATTGACTTGAAACTTCATTCATGTCTTCAGGGGTGTCAGACAGTCAAGTTAGATAATTCTTGTATGAATTAAGTACAAATAATGGCCCATGTTTGACTTTGACAATTTGGTTAAAGTTTTGCATGCATGGTACTTTCATGCACATATCTCAGTACCCCCCTCAGGGATTTATTTCAAACTTCAATATAGGCTTTAACCCTTTCCCTCATATAAACGCTTTCTGACGCCTCTGCAGCAGACGGCTTTTTGAAAACATAGTGACAAAAGAAGAAATTGCACAAAACGTGCAATTTCTCCTTTTGACACAATGTTTTCTACTTTTAGTCATAGGTTATCCGTTCAATTATAGAGATATTCCATTATTTGAAAAAGTATGTTCAAAGTCGTCTGCTGCAGAATTGCCGTATGAGGGAAAGGGTTAAAGGTATCAAACATTCAAGTTAGGTAACTCCTGACTGATTTTAATATAAATTATGGCCCTTGTTGAAGAAATTTGGGTTAAAATCTCACAAACAGCAGATGCTATTCGATCAAGACTTATCCAACTTAATTTATAGTTCTATACTATCAACCCACTATCTCAGTAACAACTGTTAAATATAGTATCAAATGGCCAAATAGTCGAGCATGTTGTCTTGAAGACAGCTCTTGTTAAAAAGTATTCTACTGCATTTATTGTCAAACGTCGTCTTCAGGTGGGAAAGGATTAAATCCGGTGAGCAGTTAAGGCCACAATTTGAATACTTGTTTACAGGATTCGAGTTATTTGGTATATTATATTCCTTATGCTACGCTTAACTATTACTAATGAGTAAATTAATAAATACAATCATTAATGTAGGTCAACAAGAATCAATAAGTTAATTTAATAATACTGCACTAATTTATCTTTATAACCCATCATAAAGCTTGAAATGATTTCTTTTTATTCTTTTTTTGTAGACTGCTGAATGTCTAGTTAATGACATGCCTTCCTGGTTGTGCCGGCAGGTCCATGTTACTGACAGTACAGAGAGTATGTTAACCAGAGGCTCCTCCGAGATGGAGAAAGACAGATGGATAAATGCAGTGCATTTAATTGTTTAAAACCTCGTGGAAAAAGCAAGTGGTTTCAGTGTGACATTTGTGCCCGTTTAATGCACCAACGTTGCAACTCAAAAGTGTTTGCAGGGGAATTTTTTACATGTGTTATTTGTGACTTACAATATTCTTAGGAAAATAAATTGTTTGTATGTATGTTAAGTATTATTATAATCAGGGTTGGCAAAGTATTGAAATGGGCAATACTGGGCAATACCGGGTAATATGATTTGTTAACCTTTTTTTTACAGAGAATAGTTCAGACATGCTATGATTACATTGTATTATTGCTAAATATATACACAGAAACAACCTTAGGGAAAATGCAGGCACAATTGTATAGATGAAAGGGCTAAATATTGTTAAATAAACATATTTTTTTGACATTTCCTAATCTGTATAATTAGTCATGTACATGTAAGTATCTATGAAGGTGTGAAAACATTGTTTTACAATTAAACAAAATTTGGTTATAACTCATGATTTCATTCAACATGTTCAAGTACAAAAAGTGCATGATTTAGATTTTCTTGACCAATACTCACTAAGATTAATACAGTATCTAATAAGGGCCTTAGGCAGACTTATAAAACACATCTTTATTGAAGTTTTAACTTTACAAAACAAGTAAAAAATACTAGTATTTCATATTGCCCAGTATTACCCAGTAAAACCCGGGTTTTCCCAGTATTGCCCACTGGGCTGGGCAATACTCATAAAACCCGGGTTTTTGCCAACCCTGATTATAATGATTCACTGTTTTAACCCTCTCCCTCATACGATGATTTTGCAGCAGAATTTATTTTGTCAAAACATAACCTATGACAAAAAGTGAAAAACAAAAAGTGAAAAACTGAGGCAAAAGGAGAAATTGCATCACTTGTGCAATTTCTTCTTTTGTCACTATGTTTTCAAAAAGCTGTCTGCTTGCAGAAGCACCAGAAAGCTTCTATGAGGAAAGGGTTAACACATAATGAGAAAACATTTGTTTTGAAAAAAGCAGGGCTTTAGTAAATCGTGTTTTCAGACAATTTCTTTTTTTTTTAAATTTAAGTTACAGGGATAATTCTACACCTTAATTTTTTTATATATAGGAGTCACTGTGTCGGTTGGTCGGAAGCCATATTGAAGCCGAAGCCATATTTTGTCAGGCCTATTTCTTACAAACCACTGGGTGGAATTCAATAAAATCTTGCATGAAGCTTCTATACCATGAGGAGATGTGCATATTCTAAAGGTCCTACAATTGCATGTTATTTGACAGAGTTATGGCCCTTTTACTTATTTAGTTATGGTGTAGGTCAAGGTGCTGTTTTGGGGGTATTTGTATCATCTTCAGTGATAGTTCTAGTTAAGATTAGTTTTTGCTTTAATCTGTATGCACAATAAACATCTAAGCTTAGATACTTTATATTCATTGGATCTTGTTTGATTTAATGTAAACAACTTAACCAACACAAATGTTAATAGTTGCTTTATTTAATTTTAATTTGCTTTTGAGTACTCATCATCTTAAAAAGAATTTTTGTGACAAATCATTTTGCTTTTTTTAGTAAAAAGACTTCTTATCTGTAGCCCTAAAATCGATAGCCATAATATTTAAATATGTCATTGGTTGTTACTTGTTAGACATACCTTTTCTCGGAATACATCTTTGTTATTATTATATGAGCCGTCCCATTAGGAAACCAACATTATGGACTCTGCATAATGTATGGACCCAGATCAATCAGTTCAGGCAGGCTAATCAGGGCCAACACATTCTGCCTCGGGAGCATAGAGGTAGAGACTCTAGAGTAATGTATCATGAAACAGAACATCCACAGGAGAAGCAAAGTGTCTGTCCTGGTTAGCCTGTGCGGCTGTTAGACATACCTTTTCTCGGAATACATCTTTGTTATTATTATATGAGCCGTCCCATTAGGAAACCAACATTATGGACTCTGCATAATGTATGGACCCAGATCAATCAGTTCAGGCAGGCTAATCCGGGCCAACACATTCTGCCTCGGGAGCATAGAGGTAGAGACTCTAGAGTAATGTATCATGAAACAGAACATCCACAGGAGAAGCAAAGTGTCTGTCCTGGTTAGCCTGTGCGGCATGCTTATGCTGATCCCGGTTAATGCTTTACGTAGAGACCACAATGTTGGTAAATTTCACGGTGGAACGCTCATATATTTATGGGTTTATTAAGGTTTAAGTATATACATTTTATATAATTGCCAAATTATTAAACAATATAATACATTTTAGGAAAATACTTGTTATAGTTTTTTCTGTAACCCAAGTTTTTACCACCAACAACTGGCATCAACTTTCTCTTCATGTACTCCACCTGACATTTTCCCTATGCAATTGGCTTTCCTTCCCACATATCCAAGCCCCGGTAACTAAGTCGGTACCCGGCCGGGTAGCTCAATTGGTAGCGTATCTGACTTGTGATCTGGAGGTCACGGGTTCGATACCCGGTTGCGGCGACATTCTTTCGGGCGATGTTTTCCATTGCCTCTCACCTGTGATCTATGTGAGAAAGTAGTCAGTGGCTTCGAAAGAATGTTGTGTAAGTACTGGTGTGGGAAAGCCAGGAAAACATGGGTAGGTGCACTGACCGCCGTGATATGACCAAAGCTGTTGAAAGCGGCGTTAAACTCCAAACAAACAAACAAACAAAAGCTAAGTCGGTAGCGACGTGGGCTGTCAATCCAGGGGTTGCAAGTTCGTATCCCGTCATTTGTCTTTCACCAATGTGCTAAGTCTTATGTGGAAAACCAGCCAGTTGCTTGAGAAGTTTGTTGTGTGGAGTACAGGTGTGAGAAAACAAGGAAACACATGAGTAGGTGAACTGGCCGCCGTGATATGACTGAAACAATGTTAAAAACGGCCTTAAACCCCAATCAATCAATTCCTTCCCACATATACTAGTTAAGTCTAGCCCAGTTGGTCAAGCTTGTTCAAGCGTGTTCGATCACCTGCAGGGGTAACCAAACAAATAAATTACGCGTTTTACTCTTTGCCTCATATAGACGCTTTCTGACGCCTCTGCAGCAGACAGCTTTTTGAAAACATAGTGGCAAAAGAAGAAATTTCTCAAAACGAGCAATTTCTCCTTTTTCCACAATGTTTTCCACTTTTAGTCATCCAGGTTATCCATTCAATTAGAAATTTTCGTTTTTTGACGAAACATGTTCAAAGTCGTATGCTGCAGAATTAACGTATGAGGGAAAGGGTTAAAAATGGCAGCAATGGCTGCTTTCCTTGACGCTCAGGTTTACGGAGATTACATTACGACTTACTGCATGGCAGTTGTCCGGATAAATGGACCAATTGTACTTGTAACATAATTGATATTATAATACAAACTAGAGTACTATAGTATCACATTTTAATGTTGAAAGCGGCGTAAAACCCCAATAATATATAAATAAATAAATAAGAATCACATTTAGGTCCTTTTGCATGATTTTACGCATTAACATGTAATCTCTTTTTTCTCACGGCGATAAATCTTGTATTTCTCACGACGTAGCGTGAATTTCACGAGACTTCCGGTTGGTCTCGTGTTTTTCATGATCTCGACAAATTCACGCTACACCGGTGTATGGAGGATGGGACTCCCTATTGTCGGTGTACTTACGTTTTAAAAAAAGCAAACTTAACTGTAAATTATATCGAGTGTCACTCGTTCCTTTTAATATCCTTGTTAATTAACTTACACAAAATAATCATTCACTTCTGTGCAAAGTTCCAAAAATCGAGTCCATCCGCAAACATTATGAAATTGACATTCAAGGGAGGCAATCACTCACCGGTGTGTAACACAGTATATGACTAAGAAGTTTAAAAATAGCATATGTTAAATTTATAACCACCACAAACATACAGGCCAAAAAAACAAAAAATCATTTTTTAGAATTTTGGTCCTTAATTTCTTCCGTGTTTTCTATAGTCGAGAAAACTTTACGGAATGTAATCATGTGACTTCAAATTCCTATGATGTCATAAGCAGTTAATAGACAACATGTTCAAATGTGAAAGAAAAAATTAATAACACGTTTTCTACTAAAAAAATGACGATTTTGTTGGTGAGGGGTCAGGGCATGTAGGATATTCTTTTTATAATGGGTAACAATCATGATGTGTCGTAATTTCTGAGAATATTGAATTTATGGAAAAAGAAATTGTAGTATTTGAAAGACGTGATAATGGGGTTTCCGGATGGAATAATACGACAATCGGTTTTGCGCGCGCAACAAAGAAAACACCGGTTTTGTGTTTACCTTGGTATTCGTGATACCACGGTATTCGTAGAACCTACTATAACGATTTAGATACTTCTAGCTGATAATCAGAACCATTACACAAATCCTTATTCTAGCTTTTCCATTGAAATAGCTCGATTACGTGTAATTTCTCACCTAAACGTGGTTTTTTATTCCTATTACCTGGTGTCAGCTGACCCTCTCTGAATATAAGAGCAAAGTACTCAGGATGGTAAAAATTAATTTAATTTATCTTACATTTATCTTACATTACCGAGTGACAGTTCTGTGAATTTCTTTCTAAGTAATACACAATGTTGTTTTAAAGTCAAGTTACCCAAAACACTTCATATTGGTAAAGAACAATGGGAAATTGGATTAGCTCAACTGATTATACCGTCACAATTTTTGAACATATCTTAAGACGAAGCAGAATTCGTAATAATCACATCTGATTGAGCGTTGTAAAAACAAATTGTTAAATCTGAAAAGAAAATGCCACCAATATTACCAATACGCTATGACAAATCAACAGCACCAAATAAGTGGTCGATGCAATTCAAGTATCCAGCGAGGTCTTACTCAACACCATCAAATGTGTTGTATGTTAAAAATGAAATGCTACAAAATACGGTAGGTGATATTCTATCACAAAGAAAAGCTCCTTTGGTTGTCGCATATTCAGACAAAACAAAGCGTTCAAAACTTTGATTTAGTAAAGTTATTAAAACAGGAGTGAAATTTCATCCATCATTGCTTTTTAAAATTCGGAAGATCGCCAGAGTTTAAAGGTAAAACAATTTTCCCGGGGAAATGTCCACTGATTGACACACATTAATATCACGTGCATAGTTTGTATTGAACGTTATATACACTGCTGACTGACAGTAACACAACAAAGAAAATAACCATACATACATATAACAAAGTTCCTGGCGGCGAAATACAGGTAATGTTTTCATAAGTTTGCCTGTAACCGCCGTCAACATCTTCGCTTGGAGATGTTTGAAAAAAGAAAAAAATAGACAGTTACAACAACGACAATGTGACAAGAAGAGAAACGCCTATTTGGACCAGTTCTCCTCTTTGCACAATGTCCTTATATCAACAACGATTGATTTATATACTTTTCAATATGTCTAACACTAACTACAATAACTTCAATAGTCACAAACATGTATATATGTACCATTAACACCCACACGGAGACGAGAGCAACCCTAAAAAGCAAAACATATATATTTGCATACAATTGTGCGCATTTACTTATATAATTGGTGAAGCTATCCCCGACACGCTTTCTACGTTTTCCGTAATCTCTCTTAATTATTATCCTAACTAATTTAAACACTTTGTAATGTTTAACCAGTAGTCAAATCTCCAACGAAACGAAAATTGGAGCTGTGACTAAGTTTCAAAGTTTTGTTTTGTTTCACATTTAGATAAAATTGCATACACAATAATTATCGAAAAATATAAATGCATTGTCAAACACGAAAAGATACACCCTTCCGGTATAAATATCTGTGCTCTGTTATATATATTTAAACAGACTCGATAATCATTGGAAAATGTTAAAATTAATAAACACATGTGTTGCGGATAAAGTAAATTTCAATCTGACACGGTACGTATTGTAATATGCTTATATATTTGAGTGTATCTCATATTACTGTAGTTGAATTCAACATCAAATTCTATACTAAGGCAACGTTTGTTTAATATCGAAAGGTTTCGGAAAAACATATATGTTAATAAGTATTTTGATAAACATGTTCATTGCGTAATGTACAGGCTTTGTATATGAACATGCCTAAATTTATAGTTACAGTTTTGCTTGGGGAATTGAATAATGCTACAAGTTTCTGCATATTTGGTTTATTCCAAAACTATTCTTTAATATATTGCTTTCTTATATCAACATACAAAACGCATTCTAAAGCAAAGTGACATTCGTCCTCTAGCAAGGAGCATGATTTGCAAATTATATCATTAACTGGTGTAGGGTTAGGTCTTTTCCATCTACATGCTTCTATCTCTAGTCTATGAGAGGCTACTCTTAGTCTAGCAAATGCATGTCGAATTTTGTCAGAAGCACAATGATTTAAATAAGTTTGAAATTTAAAAGAACTGATATTTCTTTAAAACAATGTCCTAGAGGAATTAGAAAGTCTGCTATTCCAGTCTTGCAAAGACATATCATTTATTCTTTGTTTTTACTAAAGATAAGAACCGAAGCTGGCTGCAAAACCCAGTCGGAGTTAAGCTGACTGAGTGGCTCCATCCCTCAATTTGGCGTTCGTATTGTTCCATATAGATGGATTGGGCTGTAAATTGATGCATGACAGGTGAAAGCGCCTCAAACTGACTTTGTGTTGCATGAGGGCCTGTTTCTGCAAGTTGCGTCAGCTGGCTGCCATGCCCAGCCGAAGTTGGGATTTCTTGACAAAGTCCCGAACTAGAACCCGTCCGTTTTGAATTAGAGAGCTTAACTTGCATATTGACATGTGTCAGGTGAAATTGATACACTCTGGCTCCGAGTCGCACTAACCGGATTCCACACGGTTGTATGGCAGCTGGCTGCAATGTTCAGACGAAGTTGGCATTTTGGCCAAGCCTACAGCCAAACTCCGGCTGTATATATTGCTCGAAATAGAGAGTTTAACTTGTATCCTGATATGAGTCAGGTAAAAGAGACACACTCTGGCTGTCAGTCGCGCTAGCCGGATACCACCCGGATTTATGGCAGCTGGCTACAAAACCCCGTCGGAGTTAGGCCGACAGAGTGGCTCCAACCCTCGTTTTGGCGTCCCTTTTACACAAGATATAGATGGATTGGGCTGTTGATTGATGCATCACTGGTGAAGTTGTCTCGAACTGACTTCGTGTTGCATGAGGTCCTGTTTCCCCAAGTTGCGTCAGTCGGCTGCCATGCTCAGCCGAAGTTGTAATTTCCCGACAAAGTCCCAACTTTGCACTGTTCGAGTTTGAGAGTTTAACTAGTATCCTGACATGTGTCAAGTGAAAGTGACACACTGTGGCTCTCAGTTGCGCTAAGCGTATTCCACCCGGATTTATGGCAGCTGGCTGCACAACCCAGTCGGAGTTCGGCCGACAGAGTTGTTCCAACCCTCGTTTTGGCGTCCCTATTGTACGATATAGATATATTGGGCTGGTGATTGATGCATGCCAGGTGACAGCGCCTCAAACTGACTTCGTGTTGCATGAGGTCCTGTTCCGCCAAGTTGAGGCAGCCGACTGCCATGCCCAGTCATGCCCAGTCAAATATGGCATTTCCCGAAAAAGTCCCGACCTTGCACCCGTCCTGTTCGAGAAAGAGAGCTTAACTTGAATCCTTGACACTCTGGCTCCGAGTCGCACTAGCCGGATTTCACCCGGATGTATGGCAGCTGGTTGTATAGTTTAGATGAAATTTGTATTTTGTCCAAGCCTACAGCCGAACTCCGGCTGTATATTGCTCAAATAAGATCGAGTGTGCATATGACACACTCTGGCACTCAGTCACGCTAGCCGGATTCCACCCGGATTTATGGCAGCTGGCTGTACAGCCCCAGCCGGAGTTGGGCCGTCAGAGTGGCCCCTAACACTCGTTTTGGCGTCCCTATTGTTCGATAAAGATGGAGTGGGCTATTGATCGATGCATGCCAGGTGAAAGCACCTCAAAATGACTGCGTGTTGCATGAGGTCTTGTTTCGCCAAGTTGCGTCAGCCGGCTGCCATGCCAGGCCTAAGTTAGGATTTCCCGACAAAGTCCCGACTTTGCACCCGTCCTTTTCGAATTAGAGAGTTTAACTGGCATCGTGACATTTGTCAGGTGAAAGTGCTACCCTCTCCCTCCGCGATGTTCTAGCCGAATTCCGACCGATCGTATGGCAGCTGGCTGTAATGTTCAGATGAAGTTGGCATTTGGCCACGCCTACAGCCCATCTCCGGCTGTATATTGCTCGAATTAGAGAATTTAACTGGTATCGTGACATATGTCAGGTTAAAGTGACAAACTCTGGTTCCCAGTCACGCAAGCCGGATTCCATTTATGGCAGCTGGCTGCAAAACCCACCCGGAGTAGGGCCGACAGAGTGGATCCAACCCTATTGTTCGATATAGATGCACTGGGCTGTTGGTTAATGCATGCAAGATGAAAGCGCCTCAAATTGACTTCGTGTTGCATTAGGTCCTGTTCCGCTAAGTTGCGTCAGCCGGCTGCCATGCCAAGCTGAAGTTTGAATTTCCCAACAAAGTCCCGACTTTGCACCTGTTCTGTTCGAATAAGAGAGCTTAACTTGAATCCTGAAATTTGTCAGGTGAAAGTTAGACATTCTGGCTCTGAGTCGCACTAGCCGGATTCAACCCAGATTTATGGCAGCTGGCTGCAATGTTCAGATGAAGTTGACATTTTGGCCAAGCCTACAGCCGAACTCCGGCTGTATATTGCTCGAATAAGAGATTTTAACTGGTATCCTCATATGTGTCAGGTGAAAGTGACACACTCTGGCTCCCAGTTGCGCTAGCCGGATTCTACCCGGACTTATGGCAGCTGGCTGCAAAACCCAGCCGGGGTTGGGACGACAGAGTTGCTCTAGTTCAAGCTATTCCAGCTTATTAATTCAGCCGGAGTAGCCGGAGTTCCGGCTAACTTCACGCACATCAATCATGTATATACTTTTTCTTTCATGTTTAAGCGTCTCCCAGCTTCCCTGTCACTGTGACGTTCACTTTTCGCAGTAATGGGACGAGGTTTGCCATTTCCTGACGGGCCTCTCGATCTATGTACTCTATCGAACTTTATTTCATTCACATGTATGCTAACCCTTCATACAATAACACTTGCATTTAGTGTTGAAATTCCTTTATCCTTTACTAGGGATAGTGCCAAATGATGTAGTCTCACTTGGCCAAATTTTAGATTTTAGGTCATATTTTGGAGGTGAAAACAAGTTGGCAAAGTCAGAATAGGTGAAAATGAGTGAATTAGCCAGGGGCAATATTGGTTTTACAATTTACAGAAAACTGTACAGTTTACGTCAATAAAATTATTGTCTATTGTTTATTCATTCACTTTTTGCAACAATAGATTCAAATTTAGTTTGCTACTGAAGCGTGTGCATGTGGCAACGAATTATTGGCAAATAAAGATTTATGTCATTTGACGGATTAAGATTTTTTAATGATACATATATATGACTATATATGACAATTTTACTGTTTGTTCTTTGGTCTGTAGCAATAACGCATCTGTGTTATTTGATGTCCTTGATCTGGTATTGACACATATTTTTAATTGTTCATGTTGAACAAAATGAGTATTCCGAATTTTGTATTAGTTTTGTTACACACTGATTTGGAAATTAATTGCTCATTTCGCCATTTTTAATTGAGGTTTTACGCACATACGCAGGTTATCTGTTGCACTGACTGAAGTCTTATCTTAGTTTGCTTGTTTTGCTCTGTTAACAAAATGATGAT
This sequence comes from Serripes groenlandicus, assembly GCA_031761405.1. Taxonomy (NCBI): domain Eukaryota; kingdom Metazoa; phylum Mollusca; class Bivalvia; order Cardiida; family Cardiidae; genus Serripes; species Serripes groenlandicus. The sequence continues at coordinate 346,560 of JASEVX010000191.1, forward strand.
AGAAAATTTACCACGATATGGACTATTTATCTTTGAAAAACAATGTTAACCCTTTCCAACATATTATGATAAATACACATTTTAAAGCACCCGCGAGTTTTGAAAGCATTGTTGCTAAGGTTGCAATTGCTAATTATAGAGATTTCAATATTTTTGCATAGATATTTTCTAAATTTTCTGCTGCAAATTCAGTTTATGTGGGTAAGGTTTATTGACAGTCGAATGTGCCTGGATTCCAAAAAACATTCTTATAAATCCTAGGGAAAACTAAGTTGTGCTAGATTTTTATTTTTATTTAGCTAATCTGAGAACGAAGTGCTCATGGTGAGTTGTTGTGATCGACTTTTGTCCATCTTCAACAATGTGTTTGTTTACCCTCTAGAGGCCACTATTATCATCCAATCTTCATGAAACTCTTTCGCGGAAATGGGGTCTTAAAATCAACGTCAACAAAACTATCTTGTGCATTTTTGAGAAGCGACTCAGCCACAAAGATTTGGAATGGTCGATAGATGGCCAACGTCTAGATTTAGCTGATAATTGTTGTCTTTTAGAAGTTAGGTTTTATAGAACCGGTTATTTTGCATTAGCTGTTAACTTTAAGAGTCTACAGGACCAAGCCCTGAAGGCCATGTATACTTTATTATCATTATTCAAACGTGTACCCATGAACATTAAAACAAAGCTCTCATTATTTGATAAATTGAATACACCCACTATTCTGTAATGGGCCGAGGTATGGGGGGATATACAAGTACAAAGATGTAGATAGTCTTTATATCAAAATTTGCAAAATAATTTTAGGAGTCCTTAAACAAAGTTCTAATAATGCTGTATCAGGTAAATTTGTTCGATTACCCCTGTCCATCATATGCTTGAACAAAGCGCTTAAGTACTGCCCTTTTGTATGGCAGGACGGTTTGTGAAGTAGAGGAAATGTGAAAGGAAATAACAATTGCAGCTTATGTTATGTATTTATTGTTATGAAAATGAAAGGTCATATCAAAAATAGTAAATATGATGAAACTGCCAATTCGAAAACAGGAGGACCTTGTTGACACTATATCGCTCAACTGAGTGCAAGATCTCAAAAGTATATACATTTAAGACATGAAGAATCAAAGGAAAATTTGACAGCAGGTGTAAGCAGAATATTTTGAAGTTTCTGCCTTATTATATTGAGAAATATGTCAAAGTTAAATCAACTTCCATCAAGTAGAAATAATTCTCTAAACCATGTACTAGACTGGGAGAAAGTGTTTGATCAATGCAAAACTCATCAAGCCAATTATAATGACAAAGATTCAAAATGTAACCTCCAGAGTGTTATCAAGAGTTTCCTTCATTTGGCCTAGTGACCTATTTTCTTTTACCTGATATGACCCATATTCGAAAATGAACTACATATTATCAATACATATAATTAAGATAGACATTCTGAACAAATTTTAAAAATATGGCTTCGACAGTGTTGACAAGATTTTCCTTCAATATGGCCTAGTGCCCTAGTTTTTGAACAGACATGCCCACTTTTTTAAACTTGGCCTACATATCATCAATACAAACATTTTGAAACAGCTTCAACATGCTCAAAGTAAAAATGCAGCATCCAGAGTGTTATAAAGATAACCCTTTAAATTGGCCTAGTGACCTAGTTTCCGACTCAATATGACCACTAGTCTAACTTGACCTAAATATACTCACCCAAATAAGAAACGATACCATATTAATATTTCAATTATTTCTTTAAAAATAAGTAAATATTCTTAAAAAGTGGTTATAGTTCGTACATGTAAATCATAGGGAGTAACGACCCCTGCGCAAGACCGCTATATGAGGACGTCACATCTACGTAACATATTTTTGCCGGCAACGACCACCGCAGCTATAACACCTGGACGTACCAATGCCAGGATATGTGCTCAAACGGTGAGAAATAGGCTTGCCGAACATGGACATTCCAGATACTGATTACTTGTGAATTAAGTTTTCGCATGATCGTTGTTACAACAGCAAATAATCTGCCAGTATTGATAGTTTTCTACTAATGTTATGAAATTTTATTTAAATGGTTGTTAACCATTAAATTTAAAAAATATTTCAGAAAAGTGTCATAGAGAGAAGAAATAAAGTGTACAAGTTTCTAGGTATCGTTTCTTTTTTGACTGAGTATATAATTCAGACATAATTTCAAGCTGCTGAAGCAAAAAATGATGCTTCTAGATTGTTAGCAAGATTTTCCTTCAATGTGGCCTAGTGACTTAGTTTTTGAGACAACATGACCATTATTCGAACTTGGCCTAGAAATCATTTAGATCAACATTCTGACCTAACTTAAATTCCTGAAGCATAAAATGCGGCTTTTACAGTGTTAACAAGACTTTCTTTCAATTTGGTCTAATGACCTAGTTTTTGAACATACCTGACCAATTTTCGAACTTGGCCTACCTATCATCAAGACAAACATTTTGATACAGTTTTAACATGCTCAAGTTAAAAATTCATCCTCCAGAGTGTTAACAAGATTTCCCCTCAATTTGGCCAAGTGACCTAGTTTCTGATCCAATATGACCAATATTCGAGCTTAACTTAGATAGCATTAAGACAAACATTATTACGTAACTACCGTTGATACATCCACAGCGCTTGCGGGTACATGCACAGCGTGATCGGGTCGCCCGGTTTAGAGAGAGGTTGGCGTTTGCACTCTACCGCTTCTATTTTGTTACTCCTCCTTCAGTCATCCAATGTTTTCTAGGGAATATTGTAGTACTGTTATTCTGACATTTTTGTGAAAAACTGTGTGTTAACTTGTTACCTTCTGTGAAGTGTGCGACTGGATGATCTGATGAATGATGCGATCGGCCGACTTTCATTATCTGCGAGCCACAGTGGGTGGTCGGCCAGACGTATGCCTGTCACCGTTCAATGTCGGCCCGATTTCCGGCCGGGCTCTGAGAGGTGTTAGATTGTTTGGGTAGTCCAAAAATTGGCCCGGCGCTCGCACGGTATGTGAGATGCCCGGCCGAACATCGGCCAGACATCGGCCGATTAATGTGCGATCAACATTTTAGTCCGAGTTAAAAGTAACTCGATGCCTTCGAGGAGCGGCCGAAAATGCCTAGAAATCCGCCGATAACTACCTGCAAACCTATCGCAAGGTAATTGTGACAGGGGTTTAAGTGATACAAGGTAGTCTACGTTTTTAATTCATAAATATGCCTTTGATAACAATATAAATCTGCAGCAGAAGAATTTTTAAAACATAAAGGTTGATATCCATATATCTATGTGCAGACATAAGGCACATTCCTGTAAGCATTTGCTTCGCCATTGACGATCTTCGGTCGGACTTCACTTGGCCAATAGTTGAAAGTCTTTCTTCGAACTCGCAACTTGTCAACAAAAATGTGATCGTTTTTCAACGAATTGTATGGACATTTGGATCGCTTGACTTCCTTAATCAAGTCGTCAATCGTTGACTGGTCGGTAAGATAAGGATGACACATCAGCCCATTTATTCCTCGAGTACTCGATTTACGCCTGGAGTGCATCGTCCGATGGCAGGTCTTCCCTTATAAAGTGTACCAACTCGTCGTTAAGTGCTATATCAACTGGCGGTAACAGTACAATTAATTAAATAAATTGCATCGACCTGTTACGCGTTTCTTTGGGTATTATAAAAAAGTAGAATAAATAAATAGTGGAGCTGGAAACGTCAGGGGTGGGCGCACGGGCTCTACGGGCCCTACGGGGCCCCGCTAAATCCGCCACTGCATTTGTCACGCGACTTCTTTGTTTACCATTATTTTTTGGTCGCACGGGACCTACGGGGCCCCGGTTAATCTGCCACTGCAAGTATCAAGCGACTTCTTTGTAGTTTACCCTTTCACTTTGCGAATGACAATAGTTAATAAGCTTCCATATTTGACCGCTCGGTGCGTTCATTTCTAAAACATTTGTTAAACTGATATTTGAGTACTCACGCTTTAAGTTTGTCACTGATTTACCAACAGCAAAGGTAAAATGAACAATAATAAACAGTTTGCTATAGGTGACAAACATTTCAAAATAGTCGAAGAATATAAACATCTGGGTCTCATTTTTGACAATAATGGTTCTTTCTACAAACAAAACAATATATTGCTGAACAAGGAAATAAGGCTATGTTTGCATTGCTTCGTAACATTAAAAGTTTATATCTACATTACGACTTACAGATAGAATTGTTTGATACATCTATATGGATGTGAAATCTGGGGTTTTGGTAATGTAGATATACTCGAAAGAATACAACTCAAATTCTAAATATACATTTTTAATTTGATCAAATCTACCCCATTTTATATAATATATGGGGAGCTCGGAATAGTGCCCTTTTCAGTACATATTAAAAAAAGAGTTTATATCATACTGAACAAAAAAATCGAAAATATTGGAAATGACAAATTAACAAAACTTGCCTCAAAATGTTACATTATAATACATAAGTTACACCAACAAAACATGCTTAAATCCCTAGATTAAGAATATATTTGTAGTTTAGGGTTATATGGGGGTGTTGTATAGTCAAAGCTCTATCAGTAGTAAATGGCCAATTAAATCAACTCATCAAGCATTAAAAGACATATTTATACAAAATTGGTATTCAGAACTAAAACATAACATCAGACTCCAAGATTTACAAGCATATTAGGACATCTTTTGTAAGAAGAGAATGTGTTAACAAGTTGCATTTTCATCCTTAAAAACATTGTATCATTTGTACCAGAAACCATCGCTTACCAGTAGAACCAGGTAGATAGCAAAACATACCAGAAAATGAACGTAAATGCCCTTATTGCACATACATAGGAGATGCGTATCACTACCGTTTAGTCTTTAGTCTGTCCAATTTGCAATGATGAAAGAAAAAATGATCTGGATATATGCTAAGCAGACCGAATATGCCCAAATTTATAGATCTGTTAAGCTATCATTAATTATTATAATAAGTGACACTATATGTTTGATGCTTGCTCTTCATATGTACGCGTAAGCTTTGTATTGCGTGTCGGGGGGATGCCAACTACAGTACAGCTCACGCGGAAAACGCATTTTCCTAGATCCCACGATGATCAAAAAAAATATATTCGCGGATGATCACCGCGATTAAATACTCTGTGATCACCGCGACACCGTAGACGGTCAAATTGGTCACCGCGATTAACATTCCGTCGATACGAGCATTTTATCTATCCTGAAATCCCCGCGATATCATCGCGATTATTTACCTGAACAAATGTATTACTTTTATTAAAAGGTTGTGTTTTTTCGATGCTGTACTTGTTTATTGACGAATTGTGATTATTTTAGAACCAGACTTGGTAAAATTCATTCCATTTTAGCAAATTATTCAAAAAACAGTGGAAGATTTGTGTTTGTTTACGATAACGTCAAGTTTCGTTATCGAAAATGGCGGACATCAGATATACGTTTAAAGGTGCGGCCATATCGTACATATGATTATCTCACATGTGTTATTAAAAGAGAAATATTGTTTAATTACAGTACATGTATATATAGCTTTGACTTTTGTATATACATGTACATGAGTTTTGTAATAAAAGCAGATTGTTGATTGTTGAGCTTTTCTTATTGTATTGAAGAATTTTTATAAATTGAGTTGTTACGCATATATGCTGCTTTATCGTTAACATTGATTCATAGGGTAATCGGACAAAAAAAAACAGGATAAAAGGCAATGGGCAAAAAATAACAGTTTTTGCCCGGATAACAGGTAACAGGACAAAAAGCAACAGTTCTAATATTTTCATTTCAGGTTAAATTATTTGTTCTTTCTTTTATTTACTACGTCTGTAATAGACACATTTCAATAAACGTATTTATAATTTATCTTTTGTTTATGCGAAAGTTTTAACTTTATTTATCTGAAATTGCAATGTGTTTTTTTTTTCACTTTTCCACTTTCTCCACAATGTTTCCTTCCACCTTTTCAAATATTTGATAGAAATATAATTGCGTGCTTATTATAAGAAAATTCTCTTTTTCCAATTATGTTTTCGTCAACTTGTTTAAACATCTGACAGAAGACTAGCAATAGTTCTAAAATTTCATAATAATTGATGACGGAATATATCATTGCGTGAAAAGGAGAAATTGCTAATTATGATAACTATTTCTTATCCAACAATATTTTCCTTTCTCTTTTTCAAACATATTCAACAACATTTATTCGTACTGTAATGAAATAAATATTAAAAATTAAACTCCCAGCAAAGGGGCGAGAAAAAGCTTATCGAGTCAAAGGAATGTCACCGCGAATACGCGCTGGTTCTATCGCAAATTCGCGAGTATCCGTTTTATTAACCCCTGGGGCTATCTTGTTTCAGCCGTTTTCCGACTTGATGAGTATTTTATGTGATCCTGTATTGTATATAGTTGCTTTGTATTTGCAATGCTAATGTTTCTCATGATTCGTGGGACTTATGCTCTGTAAAATAGACTTGAAAATTAAAACTTGAACACTTTCTGACGCCCCTGCAGCAGACGACTTTGAAAACTATTTTGCTCAAGGAGAAATTACGCATTATGTATTTTACTTTAACTTTAACTCTTCCATTTACAGATAATTTGCCTCTTTTTAATATAGATGTTGTCAAAATCATCTGCTGCAGATTTGTTGTATGTGGGAAAGGGTTATTGTATCACCGTTTTAGCATCACATAAAGAGTAACGTGCATACATCTCGCGTGCCCTTCATTTGAGCCGTCCCGCGAGAAAACCAACATTATGGTCTCTGCGTAATGTATCGACCCAGATAAGCCTGCGCAGTCCACCGCAGACTGATCCGGGCCGACACATTCCGTCTCAGGGGGGAAGAAGTATAGAGTAATGATTCCGTAAACAAAAGTCCACAGTAGGCGAAAAGTGTCTATCCGGGTAAGCCTGCGCGGCATGCTTAGGCTGATCCGGGTCGATACTTTACGCAGAGTCCACAATGTTGGTTTTCTCGCGGGACGGCTCATTTTTAGATTTACATCAGGGGCTATACTTCTCGCAAGTGAACGGCGAGACATCTGGACCAAAACATGGACTATATTTTTAAACGAAACAGACAAGTATTTGAGAGAGTTGAAAACATATTGACAATTGTAAAAATTGCTTTCACAAGTCGTGTGCTGCAGATGAAAATGCGTATGTTGTGGCAAAGGTTAAAACTTTAAAACGGAAACATTCGCTTCGATAATACATTTATGAAACTTTTAAATGTTTCATTTAGCAACACGTTTAGCCTACCATTTGTTTTACCAAAACATATCGTGCTACATAAACTTTCAGTTGTATTATAATATCGATTAAGTTTTCCACATCCGGGTAAGGGTTATGGCTGAAGTTGGGCAACGTGATAAAGGTGAGGCATAACATTAATTTATACGTTAATTATTTTGTTGCGGTTTAACCTACCCTTTCTATTCAGTTCAATTAATTCTTAGCCGCGTCAGGCATATAGGGACCAGGTTTAGTGCCGCTTTAGCATCCCACAGGCAGATTCGGGAGTGCAAACACAATGATCTCCTTGCAATGTTTGTGTTGCGCGAGACATTACTACTTCTATGTTTTGTTATGGGCTTTATTTTACGTCGTTTATAATGTGCAGAGAGAGAGAGAGAATGAGAGAGAGAGAGAGGAGAGAGAGAGAGACGAGAGAGAGAGAGAGAGAGAGAGAGAAGATGAGAGAGAGAGAGAGGAAGAGAGAGGAGAGAGAGGGGAGAGAGAGAGAGAGAAAGAGAGAGAGAGAGAGAGAGAGAGAGAGAGAGAGAGAGAGAGAGAGAGAGAGAGAGAGAGAGAGACACACACACACACACACACAGAGACAGAGACACAGAGAGAGAGACACACACAGAGACACAGAGAAAGAGAGGGAGACAGAGAGAGAGACATAGAGAGACAGACAGACAGACAGACAGACAGACAGACAGACAGACATACAGACAGACAGACAGACAGACAGACAGACAGACAGACAGACAGCAGACATACAAACAGACATACAGACAGACAGAGACACAGAGAGAGACACAGAGAGAGAAAGAGAAAGAGAGGGTAGAGAGATAGAAAGACAGAGATAGAGGAGTATATGTAGTATATGCATAGGCACAGCATATACATAATGATAAACATGTACGTGTTCAAGAAACGATAGCACTCAATAAGGAAGATAGGCATGCAAAGTGCATGTGCCATTGCATATACTCACGTAATATATAAAAAAATATACGTCCGGGATTCTCACGATAATCTCTGTCACCGAGTCATGAAGGGGCTCATGTTTGTCCCGGAAGTCATAACAAACGGAATAAATACAATTTAGACGCATACTGTTACCAATCTAAGCCAGCTATTTCCCTGTATGGGAAGGAAGCCGGACAACGGACCCCATGCCATTTTTATCTAAGTGGACAAAGGATTCCACATCAATTTACAGTGTGACAAAAGTGGTATACGATCATAATTTCCTACAGACAAATTCCCCCAGGTATCATTTCAAGATAATGAACCAAATCCCCTAAATTTCAATATCCCCTACAGACAAAATACGCTGGTATACATAACCCCCTATATCCCTTAATTAAAATTAAATTGCATGTTAATATGCTTGACTCTTCTGTGATGGGAAGAGGAAATTAATAAACTTGTTTTCAATAATTGGTCAGGGCAGTGAAAAAATAAACTATTTATAATTTATAAATTAACAGTAAAGAATTAACAAGTTGAACAAACAAAGAAGCAAACATATATATTTTCAGACTGTAAACTGGTCGCACACTTCAAAGAAAATAAGCACATACTTATTAGGAATCCCTCTATTATCAGACAAGTGTTTATTCTATTTTCAGTAATGATGTCTTTAGTTATAGAGATATTCAGTATTTTGACCAAAATGTTTTCAAAGTCGTCTGCATCAAATTTGTAGTATGTGGAAAAGCGTTAAGGCCCCAACCCTTCAGACGCGACTTCTATGAATACACACCTCCGTCATGAAGGTCCATCTGTACTATAAAACAGGTCGGTTCGCGATACAAGTCCAGCACGATATAGAAATCGTCAAAGACAGTTCGTGTAACATACGGAAGACAAGATGAAACTAACGACAGCATTTTTGCTTTTAGGTTTGGTTGTGCGTAGCACCTTGTTAAATACGGAAGCAAAACGTCTAGGAAAAGGTAAACATACGAATGTATTTTATTGTGCGTGGGTGGGTTGAGTTTTGTATTATACTTCTAGGTTAGATGCATTTTTATTTTCATTATTTATATTCTTTTATAACAAGATCAAGTGTTGTTGTTTTCTATTCAATGATATACCTATAATAACTTGCCCTGTTAGACATCACCTCTAAACATACTTATATACATAACAGTAATTTTAAATTCTACAGAAGTAATAATGTTCATGATGGCTATGAATTTTTGTTTGCATGAATACATTGACTGGTAACAAAACTTTGCAATTTTGGTTAAAGGTCAAGGCTCGCAGTTCACTTTGATCTGTAGTGTTTTTTATTGTAATGATTTGCATGTCCGATTTTGGCATTCTTCATCTCGCTACCTCTCAGTGTCTGATTGGTCAGAAGCCATTTCATTCTAGCAATTAGCTTTTCAAAAAGTCATATAACAGAGTTCATTTTAAGGTACAGTGAACGTTTTCAGAGAGTTCTAGTTTCGGACGCTCTAGCTGGTTCCTCGTTGAACGGGTATATCTAAGCTTCTTTATATACTAAGCAAACAGTTGAAGCGGCTACCAATATTTTGTTAACCTGATCATTCTAGTCACAATTTACTAAATTGCGCTGCAATACATTTTCTCTCGGCTAGAACGTTGCAGATTAACATTTCGTTTAACTCACTTTATTCCTTATTCCCCTTAAAAAAATGGAGTATATAATGAATATTTGTTCCATTGGTCCATTGTTTCATTTGTGTTGCTTGCGTCTCTGTCTTTTAGTAATAATTTAATTTATTTACCCTCGCTGTACAAAGTTAACTATTTGGCTATACATAGTATGTTGTGTTAACCATTTCCTTCTTACAATCAGTCTTGGGTAGATGATTTTGAAAACATGTAGACACCATTAATTAAAAATCCTTATAAATGAAAGGTTAACTATTAAACAAAGTTAAAAACTTTGTTTTCAAATATCGTCTGCTACAGGTAGGTCAGAATGTACATGTAGTAAATGAATTGTCAAACAATGTTTGGTCTCAATACCAGATGTTCAAGAAGTACTTAGACTGGCTGTTGTAGTGATTATATTTTTAAAGAATGATGTTAATTTACTTGAAATTGTATCAGTATATTGTATTGTATTAACACTTTCTCCTATACAGAGGCAAATGCAACAGGCAATTTAAGTTTGTTTGCACACTGTTTTCTACTCCAATCAATAAATATACTTTCGTTTATTGAGATTTGCAATCATTTTTGCCTTTCCTTTCTTTTTAGACGTTTTCTGCAGATTTGTTGTATTTGTGAAAACGTCATTCGCTTGGTTTATCACATTTTTTAAATAATTTTATTTAATATAAATTTGAACCAAAGTTCTTATTGGAAATGGCTTGCTTATTTGAAAACTGTGACCCAGAAATGGTGTGACTGTCAAAAATAAATATTACTTAAATTAGAACTAGTTGCTGTTGTTTTACTTAGGTCTGACCGAAAGTAATATCTAAAATAGTTTAAATTGTTTGAAGTTTGCACCTCGGAGTTTTACCTTTTAACTGCTCTCCGCGATTTGGTGGTTTATGTGTTAACATTTTGACTGACGGGAACGACTTTGTGAAGACTGTACCACCAGTAATAATTATATTATTATGATAGCATATGAATCATACAGAGAGTATATTTATATAAATATAAAGACAATTCAGACGAATATGTTTTAACGAACTGTACAAATCCGGACCAGACTGCACACATGTACAGATGCAATCTAGATCCACATAGGGGTGGTTTTCGCAAAGGGCTCGGCCAACATTATTCTGACACATGACAAAAGTCAATGTGACAAGCGTCATTCGTCTTTCACCAGTGGGCTAACAGTCTATGTGAAAAAGCATCCAGTTAATGGAACAGACTGTTGTGTGGCGTACTGGTTTGAGAAAGCCATGAAACACATGAGTAGGTGTGAACTGGTCGCCGTGATATAACGGAAAAAAAGTTGAAAACGTCATTTGTAGAGTTTTTTTCATATCTTCAATGTCGTATACTGCAGAAGTGTTGTATGTGGGAAAGCCTTAACGGTTAACGATGGCTGTTCTTTCTTTTCGCAGGACGTCGCATGGTAGTTAATATACACGAGAGGCAGCTAGCAAATCTGACGGAGAAAGTGGTTGGAATTATTGAATTTCCCAGTGAACTTCAGTACACCATCAACATAGAGGGAGTTGGAGCTCGGGACCTTAATCTAGAACTCAATCCTTATTTGCAAATGCCTGGAGAATGAGCTAGACGTGGAAGCAAATTTGCATTTTACACAGAGATTGATACAGGAGACTCGTTCGCTTGCAAGGTGAATCGAAGGCACGGAAGTGGGAAATGTGAGGTGGCTGGTATCATTGAAATGAACGGTGAAACTTGCTTTTTTTCACCGAATTCCAATATGGCGGAATGCGAACACTCGGACGGTTTTAGCGATGGAAAGGTCTTGGCGCTGGATGACAATAACCAAATTGTAAAGAGTTCTGCTATTCAATCAGACAATAACCAAAGTATTTCACGAAAGAGGCGTTCTATTTTACCCAATCCTGGCTTCAAAGTCGTTGAGATAGTATATGTAGGTGACGAAGCGTTTATGTTACCTTTCTACAACAGAAATCCAGGTGATGATGTGGCTGCTGAAGAAGAGAACTCTATGTCACACTACTAGCCAATGAAATGTCCGTCTATTACAGAAGCGTGAATGAAGTGTCTTTCTGGACAATTGTACCTTGTGATTTACCCATCCGCATTCATACACCCTGGTAAAGGAAACAACTTTGCATGGTCCCAGAATAACAGGAGAAACTCTGACACAGAGTTGGATATAAATGATGGTTTGGCAGATTTTTTAAATTATGCCTACAATGATATAAACGACGTAAACTTTGATCATGCTATGGCCGTCACTGGTTTAGACTTATATGTTAGCGGAGGTACTGGTACTAGTTTGCTTGGTGTTGCGTATACGAACACAGTTTGTCGGCCTAACAGCGCTAAAGTATCAATGCAAGAGAATATGGGATACAACATGGGATGGATTGCTTCCCATGAACTTGGACACTGCACATTGGAGTCCGGCCATGACGAAACAACTGTGTGTCCAACATTAACAAACATAATGTCATCAATTCTATTCAGTCCTTCCTTACAAACTAAGGATACGTACAACAAGTTTTCTCCTTGCTCTGTCGACGCATTCATAAGTCACTTAAACAGTTATCCCGATTGTACAGCAGATAATGGATTCACTGATGAGCAGTTTCGAGAGAATTTCTGCAGCGGCTTGTTGGGAGCAGCAGACATGTCCTTGGATCGCCAGTGTCAGGCACGAACCGGATCGAGCATAGCCTCCGCGTGTAGCACAACTGTCTCTGCCGACGCATGTTATCTTTCTAGTAAAAGTAGGATGCCCGCTCTACACCGACAGGATCTTGCTCTACAAATCTGTTATTTGTGTTGGAACGGCACACTATGTGTACAGGGACTGGTAACATTTGCTACAGAGCTAACTGCGTTCCTGAATTCAATATTTGTCCCACTGAATCAACTCAGGGCGCCTTCCATCACACTAGCACCGACTACAACTACAGCGGAACCAGAGCCGAATTGCATTTGCTGTTTATTCATCTTTCGTCGATTTTGTTGCAGCATCTTAGCATACTACGGCAGAGAATGTTCATGTTGCTAATCCAGTGATGTTATCAAGTATTATTCTAAGAAAGAAATTCTTACACCCTTTCAACGCATAATTCCTTAAAGTAGGCTTGTCCATGTTCAAATATCGGGCGACCTCCATTTTTCATGTAATAAAAGTTTTGAATTATTTTGATAACTTAAAGGGAAACAATACTGATTTCAGGTGAGACAGCTAGTCACGACCTGTCTCACCTTAATTTATATTGTTTGCAAAATTATATTCAACACCAAGATTGTCTGCACTTAAATTTCTAGTATTCTAGGACAAACTACATATATTTTTTACAAAATCTATTTGAGGCCGTCCCCGCGGGAAAACGAACATTATGGCCTCTGCGTAATATATCGACCCAGATCAGCCTGCGCAGTCCGTGCAGACTGATACGGGCAGACACATTCCGTCTCAGGGGGAAAGAGGTTCCTGAAGTAATGATTCCTGAAACAGAAAATCCACAGGTGGCGAAAAGTGTCTATTCGGCTTAGCCTGCGCGGCATGCTAAGGCTGAACTGGGTCGATACTTTACGCAGATTCCACAATGTTGGTTTTTTCGCGGGACGGCTCAATTCATTTACGACTTTATAGCCCTATATCTGAGACCCATAGCAGAGTATAGTTTTTACAACTTAATCAGAATGTTAAAAAAATCTTTAAGTTTTAAATATCCAAACTGTCTACGAATCCGTAGCATATAATTAATCGCTTTAGTTGCTTGAAAGGAGGGCATATCATGCTTTTTGCCCCAAGATGATTTAGGAGAAAAATATAATCCTAGATATTTATAAAATGTAACGACATCAATTTGCTTGTTATCTAAAAAACACTTTTCATTTCGCTTGACGATGCCTCTATTTCTGAAAACCAAGATCGTAGTTTTATCTATGATTATTCATTCCGACTAATGAGAAAAATTCTGATATACAGTTGATCTGCCTCTGAAGCTGAACGAACGTATCAGAAAAACTGGACACATCGTCAGCAAACATAAGAAGATTTAATTATTTTAATTCGATAGAGACAAATATACCCTTATTACATTTAATGTTAAGATAATTTGCTAGATCATTAATAAAAACAAGAAAATATTTTAGTACTCCCAATGCATCCTTGTCGTGTATTCACTGTACCATCAAAATATTCTGTTAAGGTATCGCCTATCTTAATACAATATTTCAATTGTCCGTATATTGACTGAAGTATATGCATAAACACTTCATTGACACCCTTTCGTTTCAATGCGTCCCACAATCTGTTCGTGTTGTAAGCCTTCTCAAAGTCAATGAAAATGCAATAAAATCTTTCCTTCTTTTTCGATAAATACGTGTGTGTCAATGCCATCAAAACAAACGAATTATCAATTGTAGGATAATTGTCGCGAAACCCTTATTAAGATGCATCAATAATATTGTATATGTCGCACCATAAGCAGAATCCATGCTAAAGAACAAAATGGATACCTCTTTACAGAAGTTGCTTGAAGTCGTCTGTGACAAATTGGCGATCAATACAGAGTCAGATCAGGCAGTGCGGATGCGCTTGCTGATCTGGACCAATCCTTGAGGACGCAACTGCATAACGATTTTTGTTTTTCGAAGACAGTCACTCTTTTTATTTCTTACTTCTTAAACTGCTAACGTTGAATCTTGGTTGGTATACTTGCAACCATGGCTTTTCAAAAATAAAATGCTCTCCTTTAATTAATGTTGTTGTTTTTAATTTGTTTAAACCATTCCCTGAGGCACACGTCCAGTCTCTAATGACTTATGAAAACAGTGTGAGAAAAGAATAAATTGCTCAATAAGACCATTGTCTCCCTTTCTAACGATATTTCCATATGCGTTCGTGCGTGGGATAAGATACATGTAGGCATTTCGGAAGAGTAGGTTCAGATCATCATGTCTATCTGCTCAGTCTTATCTGCAAAAGTTGATAGGAACTTCCTGACAAAAGTCAATGTGACAAGCGTCATTCGTCTTTCACCAGTGGGCTAACAGTCTATGTGAAAAAGCATCCAGTTAATGGAACAGACTGTTGTGTGGCGTACTGGTTTGAGAAAGCCATGAAACACATGAGTAGGTGTGAACTGGTCGCCGTGATATAACGGAAAAAAAGTTGAAAACGTCATTTGTAGAGTTTTTTTCATATCTTCAATGTCGTATACTGCAGAAGTGTTGTATGTGGGAAAGCCTTAACGGTTAACGATGGCTGTTCTTTCTTTTCGCAGGACGTCGCATGGTAGTTAATATACACGAGAGGCAGCTAGCAAATCTGACGGAGAAAGTGGTTGGAATTATTGAATTTCCCAGTGAACTTCAGTACACCATCAACATAGAGGGAGTTGGAGCTCGGGACCTTAATCTAGAACTCAATCCTTATTTGCAAATGCCTGGAGAATGAGCTAGACGTGGAAGCAAATTTGCATTTTACACAGAGATTGATACAGGAGACTCGTTCGCTTGCAAGGTGAATCGAAGGCACGGAAGTGGGAAATGTGAGGTGGCTGGTATCATTGAAATGAACGGTGAAACTTGCCTTTTTTCACCGAATTCCAATATGGCGGAATGCGAACACTCGGACGGTTTTAGCGATGGAAAGGTCTTGGCGCTGGATGACAATAACCAAATTGTAAAGAGTTCTGCTATTCAATCAGACAATAACCAAAGTATTTCACGAAAGAGGCGTTCTATTTTACCCAATCCTGGCTTCAAAGTCGTTGAGATAGTATATGTAGGTGACGAAGCGTTTATGTTACCTTTCTACAACAGAAATCCAGGTGATGATGTGGCTGCTGAAGAAGAAGCCGAACTCTATGTCACACTACTAGCCAATGAAATGTCCGTCTATTACAGAAGCGTGAATGAAGTGTCTTCTGGACAATTGTACCTTGTGATTTACCCATCCGCATTCATACACCCTGGTAAAGGAAACAACTTTGCATGGTCCCAGAATAACAGGAGAAACTCTGACACAGAGTTGGATATAAATGATGGTTTGGCAGATTTTTTAAATTATGCCTACAATGATATAAACGACGTAAACTTTGATCATGCTATGGCCGTCACTGGTTTAGACTTATATGTTAGCGGAGGTACTGGTACTAGTTTGCTTGGTGTTGCGTATACGAACACAGTTTGTCGGCCTAACAGCGCTAAAGTATCAATGCAAGAGAATATGGGATACAACATGGGATGGATTGCTTCCCATGAACTTGGACATGCACTTGGGTCCGGCCATGACGAAACAACTGTGTGTCCAACATTAACAAACATAATGTCATCAATTCTATTCAGTCCTTCCTTACAAACTAAGGATACGTACAACAAGTTTTCTCCTTGCTCTGTCGACGCATTCATAAGTCACTTAAACAGTTATCCCGATTGTACAGCAGATAATGGATTCACTGATGAGCAGTTTCGAGAGAATTTCTGCAGCGGCTTGTTGGGAGCAGCAGACATGTCCTTGGATCGCCAGTGTCAGGCACGAACCGGATCGAGCATAGCCTCCGCGTGTAGCACAACTGTCTCTGCCGACGCATGTTATCTTTCTAGTAAAGTAGGATGCCGCTCTACACCGACAGGATCTTGCTCTACAAATCTGTTATTTGTTTGGAACGGCACACCATGTGGTACAGGGACTGGTAACATTTGCTACAGAGCTAACTGCGTTCCTGAATTCAATATTTGTCCCACTGAATCAACTCAGGCGCCTTCCATCACACTAGCACCGACTACAACTACAGCGGAACCAGAGCCGAATTGCATTTGCTGTTTATTCATCTTTCGTCGATTTTGTTGCAGCATCTTAGCATACTACGGCAGAGAATGTTCATGTTGCTAATCCAGTGATGTTATCAAGTATTATTCTAAGAAAGAAATTCTTACACCCTTTCAACGCATAATTCCTTAAAGTAGGCTTGTCCATGTTCAAAATCGGGCGACTCCATTTTTCATGTAATAAAAGTTTTGAATTATTTTGATAACTTAAAGGGAAACAATACTGATTTCAGGTGAGACAGCTAGTCACGACCTGTCTCACCTTAATTTATATTGTTTGCAAAATTATATTCAACACCAAGATTGTCTGCACTTAAATTTCTAATATTCTAGGACAAACTACATATATTTTTTACAAAATCTATTTGAGCCGTCCCGCGGGAAAACGAACATTATGGCCTCTGCGTAATATATCGACCCAGATCAGCCTGCGCAGTCCGTGCAGACTGATACGGGCAGACACATTCCGTCTCAGGGGGAAAGAGGTTCCTGAAGTAATGATTCCTGAAACAGAAAATCCACAGGTGGCGAAAAGTGTCTATTCGGCTTAGCCTGCGCGGCATGCTAAGGCTGAACTGGGTCGATACTTTACGCAGATTCCACAATGTTGGTTTTTTCGCGGGACGGCTCAATTCATTTACGACTTTATAGCCCTATATCTGAGACCCATAGCAGAGTATAGTTTTTACAACTTAATCAGAATGTTAAAAAAATCTTTAAGTTTTAAATATCCAAACTGTCTACGAATCCGTAGCATATAATTAATCGCTTTAGTTGCTTGAAAGGAGGGCATATCATGCTTTTTGCCCCAAGATGATTTAGGAGAAAAATATAATCCTAGATATTTATAAAATGTAACGACATCAATTTGCTTGTTATCTAAAAAACACTTTTCATTTCGCTTGACGATGCCTCTATTTCTGAAAACCAAGATCGTAGTTTTATCTATGATTATTCATTCCGACTAATGAGAAAAATTCTGGTATACAGTTGATCTGCCTCTGAAGCTGAACGAACGTATCAGAAAAACTGGACACATCGTCAGCAAACATAAGAAGATTTAATTATTTTAATTCGATAGAGACAAATATACCCTTATTACATTTAATGTTAAGATAATTTGCTAGATCATTAATAAAAACAAGAAAATATTTTAGTACTCCCAATGCATCCTTGTCGTGTATTCACTGTACCATCAAAATATTCTGTTAAGGTATCGCCTATCTTAATACAATATTTCAATTGTCCGTATATTGACTGAAGTATATGCATAAACACTTCATTGACACCCTTTCGTTTCAATGCGTCCCACAATCTGTTCGTGTTGTAAGCCTTCTCAAAGTCAATGAAAATGCAATAAAATCTTTCCTTCTTTTTCGATAAATACGTGTGTGTCAATGCCATCAAAACAAACGAATTATCAATTGTAGGATAATTGTCGCGAAACCCTTATTAAGATGCATCAATAATATTGTATATGTCGCACCATAAGCAGAATCCATGCTAAAGAACAAAATGGATACCTCTTTACAGAAGTTGCTTGAAGTCGTCTGTGACAAATTGGCGATCAATACAGAGTCAGATCAGGCAGTGCGGATGCGCTTGCTGATCTGGACCAATCCTTGAGGACGCAACTGCATAACGATTTTTGTTTTTCGAAGACAGTCACTCTTTTTATTTCTTACTTCTTAAACTGCTAACGTTGAATCTTGGTTGGTATACTTGCAACCATGGCTTTTCAAAAATAAAATGCTCTCCTTTAATTAATGTTGTTGTTTTTAATTTGTTTAAACCATTCCCTGAGGCACACGTCCAGTCTCTAATGACTTATAAAAACAGTGTGAGAAAAGAATAAATTGCTCAATAAGACCATTGTCTCCCTTTCTAACGATATTTCCATATGCGTTCGTGCGTGGGATAAGATACATGTAGGCATTTCGGAAGAGTAGGTTCAGATCATCATGTCTATCTGCTCAGTCTTATCTGCAAAAGTTGATAGGAACTTCCTGACAAAAGTCAATGTGACAAGCGTCATTCGTCTTTCACCAGTGGGCTAACAGTCTATGTGAAAAAGCATCCAGTTAATGGAACAGACTGTTGTGTGGCGTACTGGTTTGAGAAAGCCATGAAACACATGAGTAGGTGTGAACTGGTCGCCGTGATATAACGGAAAAAAAGTTGAAAACGTCATTTGTAGAGTTTTTTTCATATCTTCAATGTCGTATACTGCAGAAGTGTTGTATGTGGGAAAGCCTTAACGGTTAACGATGGCTGTTCTTTCTTTTCGCAGTACGTCGCATGGTAGTTAATATACACGAGAGGCAGCTAGCAAATCTGACGGTGAAAGTGGTTGGAATTATTGAATTTCCCAGTGAACTTCAGTACACCATCAACATAGAGGGAGTGGGAGCTCGGGACCTTAATCTAGAACTCAATCCTTATTTGCAAATGCCTGGAGAATGAGCTAGACGTGGAAGCAAATTTGCATTTTACACAGAGATTGATACAGGAGACTCGTTCGCTTGCAAGGTGAATCGAAGGCACGGAAGTGGGAAATGTGAGGTGGCTGGTATCATTGAAATGAACGGTGAAACTTGCTTTTTTTCACCGAATTCCAATATGGCGGAATGCGAACACTCGGACGGTTTTAGCGATGGAAAGGTCTTGGCGCTGGATGACAATAACCAAATTGTAAAGAGTTCTGCTATTCAATCAGACAATAACCAAAGTATTTCACGAAAGAGGCGTTCTATTTTACCCAATCCTGGCTTCAAAGTCGTTGAGATAGTATATGTAGGTGACGAAGCGTTTATGTTACCTTTCTACAACAGAAATCCAGGTGATGATGTGGCTGCTGAAGAAGAAGCTGAACTCTATGTCACACTACTAGCCAATGAAATGTCCGTCTATTACAGAAGCGTGAATGAAGTGTCTTCTGGACAATTGGACCTTGTGATTTACCCATCCGCATTCATACACCCTGGTAAAGGAAACAACTTTGCATGGTCCCAGAATAACAGGAGAAACTCTGACACAGAGTTGGATATAAATGATGGTTTGGCAGATTTTTTAAATTATGCCTACAATGATATAAACGACGTAAACTTTGATCATGCTATGGCCGTCACTGGTTTAGACTTATATGTTAGCGGAGGTACTGGTACTAGTTTGCTTGGTGTTGCGTATACGAACACAGTTTGTCGGCCTAACAGCGCTAAAGTATCAATGCAAGAGAATATGGGATACAACATGGGATGGATTGCTTCCCATGAACTTGGACATGCACTTGGGTCCGGCCATGACGAAACAACTGTGTGTCCAACATTAACAAACATAATGTCATCAATTCTATTCAGTCCTTCCTTACAAACTAAGGATACGTACAACAAGTTTTCTCCTTGCTCTGTCGACGCATTCATAAGTCACTTAAACAGTTATCCCGATTGTACAGCAGATAATGGATTCACTGATGAGCAGTTTCGAGAGAATTTCTGCAGCGGCTTGTTGGGAGCAGCAGACATGTCCTTGGATCGCCAAGTGGCAGGCACGAACCGGATCGAGCATAGCCTCCGCGTGTAGCACAACTGTCTCTGCCGACGCATGTTATCTTTCTAGTAAAGTAGGATGCCGCTCTACACCGACAGGATCTTGCTCTACAAATCTGTTATTTGTTTGGAACGGCAACACCATGTGGTACAGGTGACTGGTAACATTTGCTACAGAGCTAACTGCGTTCCTGAATTCAATATTTGTCCCACTGAATCAACTCAGGCGCCTTC